>RJWH01004300.1:0-112815 GCA_004363575.1 Solenodon paradoxus | reverse complement strand
TGCTTAAATTTGGGGTGTTAAGGTCATTTATAATATTAAATTTTCACTTATTTGATGTACTGTTTCTATTTAGTGGTACTTATATTAGTTATGATAATAAATGGTCATCTTTTGGCAAAACACATATTTTTATCACCTCTGGTATGTTTTCTTCAACATATTGTTTAGTTTCTCTATTACTCAAGTCATTATTGCAAAGGGTAAAAATAGGTTGCTAAGACAATATAAAACTACATTGCAGAAATGCTACAATTTGATTTGTACAAAGAGAATTTAAATACCCTGCACTTAATCTAAAAATCTTGTGTTTGAACTGCTTCTGAAAAAGAAGGGCCATGAGATTATGTATCAACAAGGCACAATGAATGACTAAATAATGATATATTTAGAAGAACCACTAACTGAAAAATACTTTATGTTGTCCCAATAGGAAGGACTAAGAATCGACTTACTGGGTCTCTTTTACATTTATTTTATTGAAATAAAGCTATTTAACATATAAAATTAGTAAGCTTGCACTTTACAGCTAGAAGCACAGAACTTCAAGTGATAATATACAGATAATATAAACAGATACAGCATAAGAATTTTAATTTTTTTCTATCTAGATCATATTTGAAAAAAACTTGTAATTGACACTACTTTTCAGTGATTTGATATTTTAAACACCATCTAAGAAATTTAAGGAATTGCTTTTTTTCTTTGTAACTTTAATAGGTTTGGTATAGGCAGCTTATTTTTTGCGTAGTGAGACTCAGATCAAATAATTTTGAAGGTTATTTTAAGTATGAGACACAGATTTAACAGAGAAGATTTCTTTGAGTTTCTTTGTCACCTTTCAAAATGAGAAACTAATGGTTCAAGTCATACATAGATGGGAGACTCAGAATGCTTTTGAACTGCCGAAGGAAAATGGGGTTGAGCAGGGAAACCACAGGGTATTCCTAAGGACTCTTCGTGTGATTCAATTTATATTCATATTTGGAAGCAAGAATATTGCATTTATTCTTGCTCCATTGAATTCAGTTTCACTTTAAAAAGACAATTTAACACACTCCGTGCTTTAAAAAAACACAGACTTGTGCTTGATTTAGAGGTACATATACTAAAATTGGGATTATACAGTGAAGGATAGCTGGTCCTTTATGAAGGGTTCTGTATTAATAGAAATCTTAATTCAGTTCTTTCCAGCTACAAAACAATTACCCAATCATTTTCTCTAAGTCTTGTTTTCCTCATCAGTAAAGTGTATGTGATAATACCATATATTCTCCATAAGGTTACTAAGAAGATTAAATTAAGCACTGCATATAAAACAATCGGACCTGTTTTATGACATAGTCAAAACTATAAAATGGAAAATATTACTATTCCTCAAATTTTTTCTCCAGAATGGACATTATATGGGCTGCTTTTATTATTTGAGTCTTAACAATAAACTTTTATCTTTCACTGGAAAAAGGTGATTAATTTCTTCACAATCTAAGACCTTCTTATTATTGTAGGCATCTAAACCAAACCTATGAATCAGATTTCAGGTGTATAATATATAGGTATTATATAAGGTGTATATCTATATAGTAAAAGAATACTTCTAAGAAATCTATGCCTTGAATAGGAATAAATGTCGCATTAAAATAATAATCTATTTTAAGTGTAAAATTATACATTGTAGACTTTAAGTAGAAGTTAGTCTAGTGAATTCAAGTGTATTGTACTTCATTTCACTCAGTAAAGACTTGTCAGAAAAAAAAGAAATATAAACTGGACATTCAGATACCAGTATGATTTAGATAGAAGAAAGCAAACTGGGGACATATAGCATTGCATTCATAATCCTGTGAAGTGGAAAACTTTTCAGCAGTGTAAATATAGTTATAATAGAGGAAACAAAAACGACATTTTTGGAAGTGCAAGTTGCAGTCAGATTATGGAACACTATAAAATAACCATCAAGTCTCTTATTTTGCCAAGGTCTCATTTTTCTTCTTAGACAAGTCTCACAGATGACAGAGAGGCAGGATTGCTTGGCACAGAAGAGCTTAAATTCGTTTTCTTCCCTCTTAAATCATAGTGAATATAGACCTTAATGCCTTAAGTGTTGTTCTTTGCACTTACTGTGTGATTCCATATGGGATCCATTAATAATCCCAGAAGTATTAAGAACATAAAGAGGAGAAAAACTCTAGATGTGAAGCTTACATGATCTGAAATACATTTTTAGCTAATATCGGAGGTGCGGCAGAGTTAACATGAAATTTTTCTAGGTATTATTATATCATAACTTTTCCAATTTTATATTATCATTAGACATTCGGATATTGATGACACTATAACAAGATTTTGAGATGTATTTTGGATAAATTGAAGTCCAAAAAAGGAAAGTGTTAGGAAAGCTCATTTATTTCTGAGTGTTGCATCATTTACAGCAGCTGAGGCCCCAATTGAAATTAGTAACTGAAATTATGTGATTTTGGTTTATTGATGTCACTTTATTCAAAAATAGTTTTCTGGCCACCTTAAGAGATACCTTTAATAAAAGCAATGCCTAGTTTGATACAGTTTATAATACCTTATAGAAATACATTAAAACCAACTTAAAGTTTGGAATTTCAGAAATGGTGATAATGTCATTGTTTTGAACTAATGTTTAAATAAAATGAGATCATTTCCTGTTTTTGAATGGCAAAATCCTGGTCAGATTGTTAAATATATTTTAGTTAAAAATCTTTAAAAACTTTTTAAAGTATAAGGAAATTTATTTTAGAGGGATATTAATGTGCAGAAAATATGAACTAATTTGTCATTTAACACTGTGACTGCCCTGTTAATTTTCTACCTGTTTGGTCTGACCATTGTTAAAAATGTGTTATCAAAGATTCCTAAGATTTTTTATTGTTATAATTATCTCTATTTTGTTCTGCTGATAATTGCTTATTTATTTGGATGTTCCTTTGATGTATAGATATTATTAAGTGTTATGTCTTCCTGTTGAATTAACCCCTCCATCAATACTTAATGTTCAACCCTGTCTTTCATTAATTTTTTATAGTTGAAAGTCTATTTTATCTGATATATATAATTGTTCTTTTTATTTTTTATAGTTACCATTAAATTTTATGATTGCCTTAAATCCTTTGACTTTGTCTATGTTTATCTTTAGAACTTGTGTTTCATTTATGCAACAAAGAATTGGGCTTTGTTTTTTTAATGTCTGAGCTTTCTATGTCATTTGCAAATTCAATCATTAAAGTTTAGGTTGATTATTGATATGAAACTTTTTATTGTTATTTTGCTCTTTGTTTTCTGGGCATTATTCTGAACTGTTGTTTTGCATTTGTTATTCCTTCATTATCTTCTCTTGTGTTTTTAAAACTTCTTTGTTATGTTTGAATTCTCTTTATTTTCACTTTTTGATTTCTATGAATTTCTGGTTTTAGGTTACCCTAGATTTTACATATACGTTTCTAAGCTTATAATCTTTTTTTCAACTTGAAAGCAAGTTTTGCTTGTGCTCATTCTAACACTAAATTTTTAAACTTCAGCCGCATTTTGAATTTTTGGTGTCATTTCACTAAATGATATTTCTTTGCATTTTTAGACATTCCTTTAATATTTTATACTCTTATCTTTTGCTTTTCTGTAAATCTATAATTCTTCCATTGTAAGTGATAACCAGAGTATTTTTGTTTGGAAATCCTTTTTTCATCACTTTGACTATATCATGCAATCTCCTTCTGGCCTTTGATGTTTCTAAGAAATTTACTAAGATTCTTATCACGGTTTCTTTGTATTTAATTTAGTTTTCTATTAAGGCTTTCAGAACATTTTTGTCTTTGCTTTTTTGTCATTTTAATGAGAATATATCGTGGTCTATGTATGCTTGGGATATTGTTGGAACTTTTTGAGCTTCCTGGATCTGGATTGCTTCCCTCCTCAGGTCAGGAATATCCTCAACTATTACTTGTTTAAATAAGATCTCTGCCTCTACTCTCTCTCTTCTCATTCTGAGACCCTTATGATGTAATATTTTCCCTCTTTATATTATATCTTATAGGCTGTCTTTCTAAAATTCTTGTCTTTGCTTGTCTATTAGCTTGCATTCTATTGCTTTGCTTTGTACTTCACTGATTCAGTCCAATGTTTCTTCAACTCTGCTCTTGAGACATTCTGTCATGTTCATTAATTCAACTATTGTGCTGTGTAGCTTACAAATAATATGCATAACTGCCTCATATATGCAGCTCTTTTTAATCCAGTCTCCTTTTTTCAGCAATTGTCGTTCATTTTAATTTAATTAATTAAAATTTAATTTAAATTTAATTTAATTCACTTTAAATTTTGCTCCAAATAAATTTTAAATTATAATTCTTAATTCTGTTACATTCATACTTTCCCAAGTGCTTTGTTAGTCTCATAATTTGCTGCATATTTCTGTGTCTGTTCATTCTGCATGGTGTTTTGTTTTTATTTACCTTGGTTAACTTAAATGGCTTTCCTTACCTACTTAATATAATGACCTTGCATTAGGATAAGATGTTGTTGAGTATAAGTCTTGTGTACTGACCTGGACTTCTGTGATTTTTATTGCTATGTGATCTCCGCACTATTTGGATTATTGGATCTATAGAGCTAGTACTTTCTTAAGGTCTGAGATTCTAGACTTGGCTGTTGGATTTGGGATAAGGAATGTAAAGGTTTTCCCTAGTGTAACAAGGGAATGGATATATGTATGTCTAATGAGGGACTGTAAGAGAGAACTAAGAGGTGTGGTTCTGAACCACAAGAAAGCAACAGCTACAACACAGGTAAAGGATGTGAGGGACCTGGGTATCTTTCATGGTCTTAAGAAGCCCGTCAGGGCACTCCCACCCTGAAAATATTTCTGTTCTCTTGCTGGGCATTAGACTCAGCAGGTAGTTGTATACAAAAAGATCCGGTGTAGGAAGATGGGAGCATGGATTGGTAGATTTGCAAAGCTGTTCAGCTTTGAGAACTGGAAACATCAAAGACAACTCATTGTAGTGTAAGGTGATTATACAAAACAACTTTCACTGTAGGCCACTGAGTGCTCCAAATGTAATAATTATTTGTCTTTCCTCACTTAACTGATATTACATTAGAAGCATTATATGGACTCCTGCTATGCTCATAATTTCCCAAATTTTTAAGTTTTATTTAAAAGCCAAAGATGTACTCTAGAGATTTTCCACGATGTTACCATGTATCTCTTCACAATAATACAGTATTATGATTGTGACTTACTATCACCATTGTGAGGAAAACTAAATGAATAATTTTGAAATTTACTCATTCTTTAACCACAATACATAGCAAACTATTAGCATTAGATGAAGCAAGTTTTAAATAGCTGTTTGGTGAAAAGATTCTGTAGTTTAAGATGGGTAATGCACTAGAACAGATTTACAGCAACAGATGTTATCAAAGCTATCTTCCTTGTGTTAATTTCTTTTCTAAAGAATAGAATAAAATGATTGGTGGCAACAAGGCAAAGGGAGAGCATAAACTGCAAATCAAAATTGTGGAATAAACTTTAGCTACAGTGTATTATCATGCACCACACTGAAAGCTGGATTGTGACTTTGTTGATATGTTTTCCCAAATTGTGAAAGAGACCACCAAAGGCTCTGTCTATATAAAATATTTACATGCTTCATCTGAAATTGTTATAAAATATGGAAATATGTATTATTGGTAATTTTCTAAAGGCTAGTGTATATAACTCTACCAATAGATTAATATGATTTTTTGCCTCTAAGTGAATTATGTGTGTGCATGTTCAGGTGCATACATGCATTAGTTTTTTACAGGAAATATAAAAATGAGTCCAAGGGTGAAGATGGAATTTAGTGATTCACAACTAGGCGATTATATATATATATATATATATATATATATTCAGATTATTAGCTCTATCGAGCTAGCACTTTGTTAAATTCCTGAAATTCTAGACTTGGCCATTGGATTTGGGGTAGGGATGCAAATATTTTGCCTAGTATAACAAAGGAATCTCACATTATTTACTATAAATAAAGTAATGAATGATATAAAGGTTTATTTTACTCATATTCTATTTTCAAGTTATTTTTTCCATTGCCTTTTAATTACTATTGCAGACATTTACATTTGAAAGAAAATGCTTTTCATTAATTGGACCATAGAGGAGCCAATAAGTTTTATTCATTTCAAAAGGATTTTTATTAAAACCTTGTCTTTATTGAGAATTGTTTATTAAAATAATAAAATAATGCCTTCTCTCATGTGTTGTTTTCATTTTAAAGAAATTAGTATTTATTAATTATGATATATACAAACTTTTAATACATTAGTAACAAGGTTCAAAAATAATATTTCTGTAATTTGAAACCTACATGAGTAAAATGAGAAAGAAATATAAGTAAATACAATTACAAAATATTCCCTTTCTTTATATAAAGCTGTAGCACAGTCCAAGAACTCAGAAGTTTACTTATACGGATGGTTCTTGATTGCAGTGCTGGATTTTCAAAATAACCTTGAGAATTCTTTGATTATTTGAGTTACATTGAATTCTCACTGTTGGGTCCAGGTTATGATTTCAGTGACAATGGTAATTCTTAACAAATTCTGTAACAGTTGTTAGAAAAGGACTCATGTCTTAATTAAAAGTTTCTGAGAAAATAGGACTCATGTCAATTAAAAGTTTCTGATAAAGATTATATAGTGTAAATAATAAAAAACTATATTGATAAAACAAACGAATATGATTTCTCCCTTTATAATCCAGGTGTTCTAATTTTGCTTGGTTAGCTATTGTGACCACAAAGGTATAATTAGATTCATTGGAGAAAAATGAAATCAATAAGAATCAATAGCTTCATCAATTGCTTTAGTGTTGTCAGTATACCAGGCTTTGGACTGGAGTAGGAATCTTCACTCTATTCATTTTATCCCTGTCATTATGAATAATTTATTTATTTTCCTTTTGTTCTTTAATTACTTAAATTAGAAATTTTAAGTTAATTCATCTTTAAATGGAAAATAACAGGTATTCCAAATGAAGAGGTTTATTTGTAGAATTTAATAAGATAATACATGCACAACTTGAGCTTAATACTATGCAAATTCTCAATAAAAACAGTACTGATTTATAATAGGTTTTTTTCTGTTATTTTTGTAACCCCATTGCCAGTACAAAAATTAAAATTAGCAAGAAGTTATAAATTCCCTTAAGGAATATTGTTAATACTTAGTAAGTAGTATAATTAGTACCTTTTTATCTTGTACTCTCTAAAGAAACTCCAACACAGTAACTCTCTTCTTTGGTTCAATATTTATGTCTAAGTTGGTGTCTGGGCTCGCAGCCAATTACAGATGATGAAAGAAGTCTGTCATCTATAAAAGCACTTAAGGCAGACCATAGTCAAAGCAAGTCAGCAACTTGTCACTGAAGAATAACGCAATGACTAATTATTTACAGCTTCAGAGAAGTAATGAGTTTACCTACTGATGTCATTAATCTATGGTAGACTGCTCTACCTACCTGTTTTTATGTCCCTGTATGTCATGAAGAGAGCAAGTTTGTTCCATTATTTTATTTGCAAAAACTCTCATGGGCTTAGCAAATACTTTTTCTACAAAATGAAAAATGTCCACATTCCTGGAAGAAAGCAAAGGAAAGCCATAATTTTATATTTCTGAGAAAAATGGGATGTTCTCACAATTTTCAGAGGTATTTGAAAACTAAAACATTTCAAAAAGACAACTTGTTATCTCTCAAACTTTGAATTTATCTTTCTTGAAAACTATAAGATGCAAATAGATGTCAACAATTTTAATGTGCATGTGTACATGTGTGTATGTGTATACTATGAATATTTACATGTATGTCAAATTCTTTATATAATACTCATAAAAATTGCTATATTCAATAAGAAGATTGGAGTTCGAATAATAATAAACAAAATTTAGACAGATAAACACCAAAGTATTATTTCTGTCATTTATAGGGTGATTAATTAGAGTGAGATATATAACATCTCTGAGTTATTGAATAAATAAAATAGCACAGATAGTAGAAGAGCTTTACATAATTTCTGATCCTTGACAATTTTTTAGAAATACTTAATGCCGATGCTATGTATATAATTGTGTTTGTTGCTGTTGCCCATCTATAAAATAGGTACACAACTGTTTCAACTGGAAAAAAGTCATAACTTACTCATATTTAAGTGAGTGATACATATGAAAACATGTAAAGTACAGTGCTTAATAAGTAATATTCAATAAACTATTTTAATTATAAATGCTTCACATTATTTATATAGATTCAAATCTTCAGCATTATTTGTAGAGACTTAACATGTCTAATCTATGGCTGGTGACTTAGATGTGCTCATGACAAAGCACTGCAGTCATTATTTGAAAAGTAATTTGTTAAATTGTCTTTAATTTTCCCTTCTAATCTATAGATATATATCTGTTACCTATCTGCATATCTTTGAAATATGTGTTTTATCTATATTACTAGAATTCATTTTACTTTATCTAACCAGATATCATTTGCCTTTATTTCCACCCATCATTCCTCTTACATTTATTTTACACATGTGTCTCATATATTTAATTTTGGAATAAAAATCTATGAATGAGTGGATCACTGCTTAAATATTTATTCGAGATGCAAGGAGATAAAATCAATGTATTATGTTTAATAATATTTTACCTAAAAAGGATTCTGTATATCACATACATTTGATTATTTCTTTTTTATTAAATTAATCTACAGATAATTGTGGCTTATCTTTAGACTATAACTAGCAGTAATATTCATGGGTTTGTGTTATGTTGTGCAAAATTTTAAATCCATATTGCAAATAAATAAACTGATTTCAAATGGAAATCACATGTTATCAATATCAACTTTGCAATTAACTTTCAGTTTTAATAAGTCTAATTATGAAAATTATTCTAAGAATACTGAGAGGAACTACATCTGAAATAATATTTTTTGTCTATGAGAATTTTTGAAATATTTTCACTGAATCATGAAACTTTCTATTACTAATAATACACTTTGCTCTCTTACTGAATGAATGAGATTGATGTGTTATTCTTTAGTTAATACAGTAACTGACCCAACTGTTTGCTTGAATATTGTAATATAACTTAAAACACTTTAGTTCTACCTCATCATGCTTCATACACTGTAGTTCTTCTGTTGCCCATTTCTGCTCCGTTTGACACATCCTCAGACAATGCCTGAGATTATAAAGATCCTTTCTTTTTCCACTGAGACCAAAACATGTTTTATTAAGATTAATAAGTCCAATATTGCTCATCCTTTTAGACGTTTTTCTTACCTAAACATTTAATTGAGGAAATGTTCTAACATATAAACAGTTGAAATAATGTTACACTGAATACTTGAATGGCCATTTATTAGTCTTCTATTGCTAGCTAAAATTATCAAAAATACATACATGGATTTATTAATTGACAGTTTCTATAGTTCAGAAGTCCTATCACACTATGATTGGGTCTTTTGATCAAGCTCTCACTGGACTGAGGGAAATTAAATGATGGACTAGTGCTGCAATTTTCATCTTGGACTCAGAATCATCACACAAACACTCTATTGTTTTCAAAATTCATGAGGTGAGAGTAATTTGAAGATAGCTTTGAATTATGTCAGCAACAATCCACATCCTATAGTCTATAATTAATATTTTATAGCTTCATTGAAGAATGATTAAACATGATAAAATCAAAGTTTCCATTTTAAAATATTTTTATTTTTACATTTTAATAATGATCAGGTCAATTTTGTGATTCATTCTTTTGGTGGAATTATCAAATATGATACTCTACTACTGGAAATTATGCTAATCTGTTTTTAGAAGTTTCTGTAGAATTTTATATTAATTTTTAACAATCACCTTTTCATAAACACCTAAAGTTTGATATTTGATTAGACTGGAATCTAGTTGGAAATGTCTTCATGTTAGACAACCATACTGAATGCTGGCCTGAGAGTGTTGTTTTGTTTTTTTTTTAACCTAAACAAAGACCTTGAAATTATTAATAGTAAATAGTTTGTGTGACATTTTAATATATTTACTTTGGTTAAGGAAAATGCTATTGTGTATTTATGTATTAATACATATGAACTGATATTAAAATATCAGTAAAGTTGTACTGATTTTAATAGTATATACTTAAATATAAATGAGAATGATAATCCAAATGAATTCCATCATATTTTGAATATCATTATTTAAAAGTAGAGTCACCTTGGAGAAAGTAATAAAGGAGAACTAATGTTTACTAAGAGTCAATAAAAATTTACATAGCTTTAGAGTTGGTAAACATGTTTTCTTAAATATATTATTTTTCTCAAACTGCTAAATAAAATTAGAATTATTGGAAAAAATGCTTCAACTAAAAACTTTGTGCAATGGATTGTAAAAATATACTTTTTTCTTGATATATGCAATCTTGCTACTTATGGAAAGATTTCTTGAACAAATCCTTTTGCATTTTCACTTCCTTTTTTCCTTATTATTTATTTAAAATGTCTGAAAATGCTTTTCAATCCAGTTACTAAGAACCAAATTTTTTAGAATTATAAAAGGTGGACTTGTCTGTGAGCAAAATATATTGTATGGGAGAAAATATTTGTAACAAATATGTCATGTCACAGACATGCCAACTAAAAATCCTCCTAAAATTTTTACTTTTCCTTAATTAGTGTCTTTTGGACTCAAGAAGGCTGTGTTGTTTTTTATTTTGGCTTTTGTTTTTGCTTTATTTTAAAGGAAAATTGCAAGGCAAAATGAAGGCAAACGGGCAGGTAGGCAGTAAGAAGAGGAAGAAACATTTATTTATTTTATTTTATTGTTTATTGTGGTTGCTGTCCCAAGTCCCAGAATTCGAACATGGGTCTTTGGTATATATGGAGACTATGTCTGGTTACCTCAACCAGTAAGACACTAGGGTGCACCAAATTTGATTTTTTAAATTGTGTTTTTTGGCGCGACCTTGTGGAGAAGCAGTTAAATCGATTGTCTGTAGGAAGCAGGGTACACGCCCATTTTTCGGTCAGGAAAAGACAATCAGTGTGAACAATTGAAATAAAAATAAAATATGACGTTTTTTCCTCCTCTGTCTTCTTGCCCGTATGCCCGCTTGCCTACATTTTTACCTGCACCTTTCTTTAAAAAATGTGTTTTTGTTATAATTTTACATATAAGTGAAGAAAGAAATACTACAGAGAGATTCCCTGTATCCTTTGCCCGTTTTGTCCCAATGATAACATCTTGCAATACTATATCACAACAAGGATATTAATATTTATACACTATTCAAACAGCATTTAGATTTGTATTAATGCTTTGTACACTTGTTTGTGTGTGCCTCTCTCTATGTGTATGCATTTAGGTCGTAAATCTTCTCACATGGGTATGTTCATTTATCCACACCACAGTTGAAATACTGAAAATTTCCCTAACCAAAATCTTCCCTCCTGGTGTCTTTTTATGAGCACATGATTCACCCTTCCACCACTCCTCACCTTGCATGCTCTGGGACAACCACTAATCTGTTCTCAATTTCTTATAATTTTGTGATATTAAGAATGAACATATAAAGGAGATCGACTTCCAGATGGTGATTCAAAAGGATGCACTTTCAGGTTGCTCCCCACAGACACCAAAAAAAAAAAAAAACAACCTAAATCACCTGTTTTCCTGAGACAAACACCAAGAAAGGAATGGCATTTCAGATGGAGACAAAACAGGCAACCAGTAACAGTGGGTAAGGGTGCCCAAGGCGGATCTCAGCTAAGCCGCAGATTTGGATTTGGGACAGAGCTCAAGAGTCTCCCAATGCCTGGTGGGATAGAAGTTAGGGATTTTGGGTCCAGCTGCAGAGGCAAAAAGAGGGAGGCCTCCTCAGGCTGAGATGCTAAGCTACATGTTAGCGCCACCTGAGCATAGAGGCAAAACTGTAGCCTGATTGCCAATCCTGGGCAAGTCAAAACTATGCAATACCAGGGAAACTGAACCCTCAGAAATATAAACAGAATGCCAAATAAAGCAAAGTCGCAGAGATATGTATGTGAAATGATGGATCCAATCAAAAACTAAGGGGAAAAATCTGAATACAGCAGACATGTAAATTACCTAATGAGTAATTTAGAGAATCCAGAAATTAGTAGAGGCAGCAAACAAGAATGTCAGGAAACAAAAAGAATTCAAACAAGACATCAAACAGGTAAGAAACATGATGGCTGAATTAAATAACTCAATAAAGGGACTCAACAATAGGATGGATGAAGCTTCCAATAGAATCAGTGATCTGGAAGATAGGGCAAAGGAACTCAATCAAGCAAACCAGCATAGAGATAAAAAAAAAATCAAAGAACCACAGACAGAATTCTAGACCTCTGGGGTAACATCAAAGGGAACAACATTCGCATCATACAGGTCCCAGAGGAAGAGAGAGAAAAGGGGGCAGAAACTATATTTGAAAAAATATTAAATGAGGACTTACCCAATTTGAAGAATGAAGCAAGTCTCCAAATCCAGGAAGCTCAAAAAGTTCCTAATAAAAAATAAATAGAAATACACCTAGGCACATCATCATAAAAATGTCAAAAGTACAAGATAAAGAAAGACTATTAAAAGCAGCCAGAGAGAAATGTGTTGCATACAGAGGAACCCTGATAAGATTGTCAGCAGACTTCTCAAATGAAACTCTACAGGCCAGAAGGAAATAGCATAGTATATTTAAAGTGCTAAAAGAAAAAGATTTTCAATGTAGGATACTATACGCAGCAAGATTATCATGCAGAACTTAAGGAATGATACAAACCTTTTCTGACAGCATAAGTTAGAGAAATTCGTCACCACAAAACCAGCTTTGCAAAAAATATTAATGGATGCTCTATGAAGCATAAAGAAATCACACAGAAAAGAAGTATGACAGTAAATATTAAAATTGGGGAGGAAGAGAAGAGAAAAAAATGTGGATAACTAGAATGAGTGAAAGACTAATATGCTTTCAAATAAAACTAGGTTGTAAACATAGAACTGTGAATGCTAACTTCCGGATAACCTCAAAATACATTCGCAGGGAGAACGCAAAGAAAACAAAAGGTGAAATCAATCAAAACATAACTGCACCCATACAACCTAAGAGGAGAAAGAGAATAAAAGCATCACCTGGAGCAACATACAAAAAACAACTTATAAAATGACACTAAGCAACTATATATCAATAATCACCCTAAACGTTAATGGATTGAACTTGCCAAATGGCACAGAGTGGTTGAATGGATTAAAAATATTAACCCAAACTTCTGCTGCATTCAGGAAACTCACCTTCTTCCAAAACATAAACAAAAGCTCAAAGTCAATGGCTGGAAGACAATCCTATAATTGAATGGCAACCACAAAAGAGCAGGAGCAGCTATACTCATATCAGATAAAACAGACTTCCATCTAAAAAAACGTAACAAAAGACAGAGATGGACACTACATAATGATTAAAGGCTCAATCCAGCAAGAAGATATGCTTTTTAGAATATAGCATCCAATGAAGGATCATCAAAATATATCAATCAAGTACTATTAGACCTGAATAGAGATATTGACAGCAACACAATAATAGTGGGAAACTTCAACACCCCACTTACAATAATGGACACATCAACCAGGAAGAAAATTAACAGGGAAACAGCCACTTTAAATCCATCTGCAACAGACAGGTATAATAGACATATGCTGATCACTTTTCCCAATGACTACAGATTTCACTTTCTTCTCAAGCACTCATGGAACATTCTCAAGGATAGATCATACGCTGGGACACAAAACATCTTTCAACAAATTTACAAAGATTGAAGTCACACCAAGCATCTTCTCTGACCATAATGGCCTAAAATTGGAAATCAACCACAGAAAGAAAGCTGGAAGTCCCCAAATAATTTGGAAACTCAACAATATGATCTGAACGACTCTTGGGTAAAAGAGGAAATTAAAGAAGAACTTAAAAAATACTTAAAGATAAATGAGAAAGTGGACACAAACTACTAGAATCTGTGGGATGCAGCAAAAGCAGTACTAGGGGAAAATTCTTTGCAATCCATGTTTATCTCAAGAAACAAGAAATATCTCAAAGAATGAGCGTATTAAAATCATCCAGCTTTTAACATTTAAGAATTTTTTTCAGTTGGCATAATTTATTGGAGATTTACCCAAATTGTCACATGCAAAAAATGTTCATTACTTTCTATTGCTAGATAGTATTCCATGGTATAGCGGTACCAATTTGTGTAACCATTCATTCATTGAAAGGCATCTGAATTGTTTGTAATTTTTGTTTTAAGAATAAAGCTTTTTTGAGCATCCATGTTCAAAGTTTCATTTTGCATATACGTTTTAATTTCCTTGATAAAAATGTCCAAAACTGTAATTATCACATCATTTATTTAGTTTTATAAGAAACAAGCTTTTTTTCCAGTCAGTATCATTTTAATTCCCAACAACAAGTCAGTGATCCATTTTCCCCACAATTTCTCCAGTATTTGATGTCACTACTGTTGCTTTATTTTAGCCACTTTGATAGATGTCTAGTAACATCTCATTATATTTTAAATTTGTCTATTATCTGACAGCTAATTACTATGGTCTTAATGTTTGTGTCTCCCCATACTTCATATACCTAAATTCTAAACCATAATGTGATATTATTTGGAAGTGGGGCTTTAAGTAATTAGATCATGAGGGCAAAGTATTCTTATAAATGAATGTCCTTATGAAAGAGTCAAAGATAGTTCTTTTGACCCTTTCGCCATGTGAGAACACAGTAAGAAAACAGCATCTGTGGAGCAGAAAGTGAGACTCACCATGGACTGAATCTGCTAAGTTCTTGATTTTGGACTTCTGAGCCTCCAGAACTGTGAGAAATAAATATTTGTTATTTATTACTGACCCAATTTATGCTATTTATTCATAGCTGATGAAATAAAGTTAGATACTAATGATTTTTGATAATCTTTTCATGTGCTTATTTGCCATCTATCTATCCACTTTAGTGAAGTACTTCTTCATATCTTTTGTCTTTGTTCTGGGTGGTTTGTGTTATTTTTACTGGAAGAAAAAGAGAACAATAAGAAAGAGAGAGAAGAAATGAAGCAGCCCAAAACAGATGTAAAGGAAATAAAGAACACAATAGCTGACCTAAAGAATTCAACAGAGGGTCTCAAAAATAGGATGAATGAAGCCTCCAATAGAATCAGTGAGCTAGAAGATTGGGCAGAGGAATGCACTTAAGCAAACCAGAAAAGAGATAAAATAATGCAAAGAAATGAAGACAGCATTAGCGACCTATGGGATAACGTCAAAAGAAACAGCATTCACATTGTAGGGGTCCCAGAAGGAGAAGTGAGAGAAAAGGGGGCAGAAACTGTAGTTGAAGAAATAATAGCTGAGATCTTCCCTAACTTAAATAAAGCAGGCCTCCAGACTCAGGAAGTTCAGACACCCTAATAAAAGAAATCGAAGCAGACCTATACCTAGACACATTATCATCAAAATGTCAAAAACACAAGCTATAGAATCTTAAAAACATCCAGAGGAAAGTAAGTCACATACAAAAGCATCCCCACAAGATTGTCAACAGCTTTTGCAACTGAAACTTTACAAGCCAGAAGGGAATGGCATGATATATTCAAAAGATGAATGAAAAGAGTTTTCTACCTTGGATACTATTCCTTGTGAGATTATTACTCGTAATTGAAGGAATGATAAAAAGCTTTTCCAATAGGCCAAAGTTAAAGGAATTTATCACCACAAAACCAGTTCTTCAAAAAACACTAAAAGGTGCTATATAAAGTATAAAGAAAACCCACTTAAAAACAGGTCTATTAGACCTATTAATCTATGTTCATTGAAGATACTGGTCTTTAATTTTCTTTCTTGGTAGTATCTTTGTCAGCTTTTGGTATCAATGTGATATTAACTTCATGAAGAGTGGGAGTGTTCCCCTGTTCTTCAATATTTTGGAAGATACCTCTTTAATTTCTTTGTGATTGTTCTGTGAGGCCTGTTCAAGAACTTAGCATATGTTATTTTATTTAAGATAGGCCTGTGATGAAGATTTTATTATCCTCATTTTGTAGATGAGAGAACTGAAGCTAAGAAATATGCCTAAGTATATATAGTATAAAAGTGTAAGTGTCAAGGTTCAAATTTATCTTTTATGTGCAAATCCTGTGTGCTTAATATTTTATCCTGTTTAGTTTTATTGTTATTGTCTTATTTGGAAAGACAACATTATGAAAATATTTTGAATTTTACTTTCATCATGCTGAGATCTTTTTTCTTTTAGCTACTTTATTCATCTTGATAATTTAAATTTTAAATTTATCTGAATTAAGAATTGTGACTTAAGCTTTGATTATGAATTTTTATATATTCTATTACATTTGTTTTATAGCTTAATTGCTTTGGAAATATCCAATATATTATACTCTCCTTAGTTTCTTTTGAAATTAGTATTTAATGTGACAAATTATGCTATTTTCTTGGCCTGAAAAAAAATGAAAACATAAAAAATAAGGTGTGATAAAGGAAACTAGAACTCTTGTGGTTGGTGTGGTGTGAACTGCATACAGACTAAGGTGTGAATTCAATATCGTAAAAAGCATATACAGATGTGAAATAAAACAAATATATCTAGTTTATAACATATAAACATATATATATGATGATGATATTATGAATATCCATATATCTACCATGTTGTTCAATTTTACCTGCTTTGAAAAGTATGCAAATTTTAAGAGATATAAAAATATCTTTTTAAAAAATGTAGTAGTGACAATTGACACCCTTGTATTGTTCCAGACAATTTTTCAGCATTGAGTATGATGTTTGTTTGTCATATATTGCTTCCATTATGTTGCTGTATGTGCCTTCTTTTCCCATTTTGGCATTTTATAAATAATGAACGTGTGGCGAATCTTATCAATTCTTGTTCTGCCTCTATTAGCTTGTTATGATGTTTTTTACTTCTCTTTGTTGATGTAGTTTATTACACTGATTAATTCACATATTTGAACCATCCGAGCATCTCTGGAATAAACCCCATTGATCATGGTGTATACTTTTTATGTATTGTTGAAATAAATTTGCTAAGATGTTAGTGAGAACATTTGTATCTCTGTTCTGCAAAAATGTTGGTCTCTGATTTTCTTTCTTGGTGCTATTCTTTGATTTTGGAATAAGGTTAAGGTTAACTTTGTAGATAGTATTTACTTGTGTGGAGGATGGATATTAATTAGGTTTCATTTGAATGTTTGGCAGAATTTGCTAGTAAAAACATATGATCTTAGTCTCTTTATTTTGTGGAGGGGCTTTAATCACTTCAAAATCTGTGCTTATGATTGAATTATTCTAGTTATCTACATCTTCGTAGTTTAGCTTTGAAAGGTTCTAGCAATCTAAAAATCTGTTTCTCAATGAACTACACACGTCAGCATATAGATGTTCATAATAGTGTCACTTGATCCTTTATATTTCTGTGGCCTGCTGTAATCTCACCGGTTTCATTTCTTCCTGAAATTATTAGGGTTCTCTACATTTTTCTTTGTGAGTGAAGTTATGGATCTACAAATTTCATTCATTTTTTTTTCAGGGAATCAGCTCTTGATTTTATTTTTCTTTTAAATTTCTTTTCAATTTCATTTATTGCTGCTATAATTTTTACTGTTTTCTTCCTTCTAGTGATTGTTTTGCTTTAAATTGTTATTTTTCTAGTTTCTTCGATGTGTAGCTAAATATTTATTTTGAAATGACTCTTGATTTTTAATGTGTGCTTGTATCACAATGAAGTTTCCTCTTAGAACATCTTTTGCTGAGTCCTGCCTGTTCTGGAGCTTATCTCTTCATTTCCATTTTGTCTAGATAATTCTTAATTTTCTACTAATTTCTTCACCTATTCAAGAGTTATTCAGAAGCATTTTGCTTAAGCTCTACATGTTGTGCTTCTTGGAGATTTATTCTTCTGGTTCACTTAGAGCTTCACCCCTTGGTGATTAGAGAAGATGCTTTCTATATTTTCCTAATATACACTTAAAATATTTTGATTCTCCTTCAGTTGGTGAATATTTGTTTATAAGCATTATGCTTTCTTCCTAAATTGACCCCTCCCTTAATCATTATATAATGTCCATTCTATCTTTATTTTGATTTTTAGTTGGATATCTGCTTTATCAGATGTAAGTATGACTGTTGTTGTTTTTTCGCTGTTGTCATTTGATGATAAGATTGTCTTCCAATCACTGACTTTGAGTTTTGTTTATCTTTTGAAAGAAGGTGACCTTCCTGAATGCAGCAGAAGGTTGGGTTACCCTTTTTAATCTGTTTAGCCACTCTGTGTCCTTTGACTGATGATTTCAGTCGATTAACGTTTAGGGTGATTATTGATATGTAGCCATTTAGTGTCTTTTTTGTAATCTGTTTTCTGAGTATTGTACCAAACAGCATCTTTACTTTTCTTTCTCTTCTTAGGTGGATTGGGTGTGTATTGACTTATTTTGTTGAGGTAAAATGCACTGTGTATGTGTGTTAGGTTCATATGATTTTTGCAGTATTTAGGACCTTTAATTATTTGTTGATGGTTGCCTAGATGAGCTATCTGTTAATACAAGTGGAGTATTCAATCAACTGCAGCTATTGCTTTACTGTCAGTGTCTCCCTTTAGATCTGCTAACATTTGTCTTATATATTTAGATGATGTAGCATCAGTTGCATATATTATTCAGTCACTTTTTGTTGATGGAGTACCCCCTTTACTATAACGCAGTGTAGATCCGTGCCTTGTTTTACATTTTAGGTCAAAGTTTATCTTGTCTGACATTAGAATTGCAGCTCCTGATTTTCTTTCATCCCCATTGCTTCAATATATTTTTCTATAGTCCTTCACTTTCAGTCTGTTTGTCTTTGTATCTGATAGGGGTGTATTGTGTGTATAATATAAATTGGTCATGTTTTTTGATCCAGCCAGCCACTCTTAATCTTTTGATTGGTGAGTTCAGTCTATTAACATTTAGGGTGATAATTCATATGTCTGCCTTAATTGTTGTCTTTTGAGTTAACTTTCTATCTCTATTTCTTCTTTTCCACTTACTTTGGTATTCTTTTATCTTTGTATGATTTTCCCTGTTTTGTCTTCTTTCTGGTCATTTATCTCTTTAGGATTGGATTTAGTAGACACCATGTGGACTCTCCTTAAGGTATCACTCTATCATAGTCTTTCATGAGTGGACACCATATCATACTTAAATGTCCATAGAAATTCTATCTTTTTTTCTTCAATTAGTGCTTTGTTGCTGTTTTTGTTGTACTGTTCTATTGGTCCAGTCTTTGTTTCTAAATTTCTTTTACTGTTTATCACCATTCTCAGTGTTTGATTGTTCTTTGTTTTTATTTTCCTAATTCAAGAAGTTTCAACATTTCTTGAAAGGAAGGTTTGGTGATAAAAAATAATCCATTCAGTTTTTTGTTGGTGTTGAAGACTTTCCTGTCTCCATCATATTTGTTTTTTTTCAGGACAGGGTTATCACTGATAGTTTTTTTTTTTTTTTTTAATTTTAGTGTTTTAACTCTCTCCTGGCCTGGAACATTTCTGCAGAGAAGCCTGAAAATAGCTTTCTGGATGCACCTTTGTATGTTACATTTCTCTTGTCTCTAGCAGCCTTGAGTAGTTTTCTCTTTATCATTGGCTTTTTCTTGTTTTATTATGATGTTTCTTGAGGAAGGTGTTTTTGCATTAAAATTTGGGTTTTCTCTGAACTTCTTGGCCTCCATGGTTACTTTTTGTGACACTTGTGACACTTTCTCTGTTGCTGCTTCTTTAAATATATTTCTGCTCCTTTCTCTATTTCCTCTCCTTCTGGGATATGTTTTATCTTTATGTTTATTCTTCTCATGGCATTGATATTTCTTACAGATTTCTTATTATTTTTCACAATTTTCTTTGATCTTTTCTATGAGGGTTGTTTCTGTATTTTGGTTTTGGCTATTATTTGCTTACAATGATTAATTCCTTACCAGGTGATAAATGTGAATAAAGACTGGAAATTACTATCTAGTTAATTACTTAATAATGTTGGTTCATGGCTCAAATTGGATTCTAGAAATATATTTGAAGATACTATGATGCATTTTATATTAATTATCACATCCCTAGTGCTGACAAGTTCTCATTCTAACAATATATCTAATCATTTCAAGATGAGCTATAATTAGAATAAATGATAAATATTGCATCATCTGGGCTAAGATTTTGATTCCAAGAGCCCAAGAAACTTATGCTTCACTACTGATGAAACATTAAGGGACACACATTAAGTTGTTTGACTCTGGAGATATGTAAATATTTAAATCCTGAACAAACCTAACACTTTTGCTTTCAAACTATAGTCACTCACTGAATTAAATGACGTTTTAACTGGGACTTTATATTATATGTTTCAGGTAAACTAAATCTGTATTATTTAGTTTTCTATAATCCATTTTCATGAGGTAGGGATTCATATGGGAGCTCAAAGCAAAAGTTTTCCCTCTTAGTCTTTGCTATCATTCAAAGAACTTTTATCTCTCTCTATATCATGTACTATCTCAGGAATCAATTGACTATTTCTTGAGTATTTTGTATTAGCTGACTTGGTCATAGTTCATAAAATTCTTCTTTATTATAGCTTTCTCATATTTTTATACAGTGCATAGTTAAAATAATTATGATGGATGACTACAATGACAATGAAAACGACTGCAATGGACATTTTATACTGCATGACAGTGTGTTAAGTGGTTTATTGTGTTATCTCAATTAGTCCTCACAGATATATTATCACATAGCTGCCATTATTTATCATGGTTTATAAATAGACTAAAGAGCCAAATACTTAGAGTAGTTAAGCAACCTGTCCACAGATTAATAAGTAATGGGGCTGCATTTCAAACCATATATTTTACATCCAGAGACAACTTAAATACTATACCTGTTACATAATAAATTCTCAATAAATATTTGTTGACTTATTCCACAATCAAAGCTTCCAAAGAATTACAATTCTCTCATTTTCCAAATATAATAACAATAAATAACCATAATAAAAGCTAACATGTTATGAATACAGAACTCTACCAAGAATAAAATGAGTCAGAGAGATAAATGGAATCAACCATGTTTTATGTTGAATTAGAAGAGGAAAATAACATCAGTGCAGTAAATTGTTTTAAAAATGAAAGTTTACATGATAGATTCACAGAGCAGTAAAAAATGTTCAAGATAAAATATTTTAGAAACATTAACAGCTGAATTCTGGAAAGATGCCTGAGGCAGATGAGTCTCAGGGGAATGAAATATCTTTTAAAGTACATTTCAGAGTCTATCTTATGCAGTTTTAATGTAAGTCTTTGGTAATTCAAGACATTAAAGATCACTCAGGAGGAGTTCTTTTATTTATTTTAGAAATCTAGCAGCATCGTAGATAATGAAGTTGAGTTGTGATAAATATTAGGTTATGTGTTTAATTAATGCTTCAGTTAAATTGTTAGAAATTAGTTAGGAAACAAAGTACCATAGAAGATAAGTAATATTTAGCTATTCATAGGCATTCATGCATATTTGAAACATTAATTATCATGCAATTTATATATTGCTAAGTCATGGAGCACATAGGACATTAACTGCCTGTAGTATAACCTTTATTTTATGTATTTTTATAAAAGATATGCAACAGACCTGGTGAAAAAAACATTTATTTATGATTTAGAGAATATAGAATTTTGTCAGAGTATACATCTCTGTACCTCAATTTCTACAAACAAAATTAGAATAATTTGTTTACTATGTTGAACTATGCTGTAGATAATCTATATTAAATATATGAGAGTGTCTGATAGATAGGGATCCTAAATATAGTATATGTCAAAATTATTTGGGAGAGGAAAAGAAGGAAAAAGAAGAATGAGGAGAAAATATTTTATCTGACCTTAAAAAGTTTCTAAAAGTAGGAGGGATATGAATTTTTATAGTCACTCATTTTAAAGATTAATAAACTGAGATTTAGAGAAGTCAAGGATCTTGGTCAATGTTACACAACTCTTTTCTACCTTGTAGCATGATAGAATTTTATTTATATTCTCATTAAAACATTTAAAATGCTATATCTTAATTGCCAATTTCTATATCTGGCTGTCCTATTAAATTGCAAGATCTTTTAAGGTAGAGACCTTATTTCATTGATTTTTCTCCAACAGGAAATTTGCACATACTACTAACTAGACTTTTTTAAATGTTGACAAATCAATGAGTTGTCTGGTACTAGAATATATGTCTGCTATTCAAAACATCATAATTTTTCTATTGTACTACACTTAATTATGATCACTCCAACTCTCCAGAAACTTACATATTATATAAAATATAGTAATCAGTGATCAATACTCCTTCAATGCATTTTGATTTGATAATTAGTTAACTTGTGATACAATCTATTTTATATCTTACTGCTTTTTTTGAAATAGAAATATATCTCTTGTGTTAACTGGATTATTAACTCAAACTTCCATAACAAATACCAACAGCATTTGGAAGCTTAAAAGATCAGAAATCAAGTCTCTTACAATTTTGCAGGTTAGAATTCTGAAATCAAGTTTCCTTCAGTGTGACCATCCTTCTGAAAGCTCTAGGGAAAAATCTGTTTTGTCTGTACTAGCCTCTGGAGGTATCTGACAATCTTTAGCATTATTTAGTTTGTAGTAGTATCACTCTATTATCAGCTTTATCAACATATAACCTACTTTTGTGTGTATGTTCATTTCTTTTGAGGACACGTCATTAGATCTAGGGAACCTCTTAATACAAGGTGATTTTATTTCTAAAACTTTAATTACATCTACAATTATCATCTTTCCAAATAATATCACATTTTGAGGTTCAATTGGACGTGATTCTTGGAAGACATTATTTTACCAACTATAGTTATGATGCTTCATTTGAAATGATAATGTCAAGACAGACAATGAAACCACAGACCTTAAAACAAAGCAATACAATAATTAAAAAAGAAAAAATTAGGATTTTTGAGTTTCATTTTCATTAGATTTGAAATAGAACTGAAAATTTCACAGACAATGTACTGAAAGGGAAAGCTCAACATAGAATTGTTAGAAAAATTCAAATAGACAGTAATATATCAGTAATCAATGATAAAAAAACTCAAGAAAATAAAATTACAATTGCAGAAGAGATACTCATTTTTCCTAGGAAATAAGAAAATACATCAGGTATTATGCAATAATAAATCTGTTAGTAAGGAGGTAGTATTAGATTAAATCTAATGTTGTAGAGATCAATTAAAATAATCCAATTATATCCTAGGTTCATGTTATCCAAAAATTGTACATTTAACTAGTACTTATCTGATATGAGTATATTAGAATTTATCTGTGTATTTATTTATAAAATAGCACTATTAGCACCAGTAAGGTATATATGAAATTGTGAGAGGATTTGTTACAAGATGGAGTCCCTATATTCATCCTTTCTCCCCTTCTCCAAATATGACCTTGAGACATTCTCCTTGAAAGATAGTTTAGGTCTGCAGGGTAGATATTCTTACCCAGAATCCCATCCTCACATACTTCGGGCTCAGAGAGAGACACATGCACGCTTCCAGACTGGCAACTCATGGTCACTAGGACTTGCACAGAAGAGTGTAGGAAGTTAGTTGACCCTTCTTCCCTGAAGTATAAAGATATCCCGGGAGAAATGCACAACAGATGGCAATTTCCTTCCTGATCCACCAGGCAGGGGTGCCATTCCTTCTCCCTAGAGGAGAAATGATATCAAAGCAGAGAAATAGCCTCACAAATTCGTTGCAAACAATATTCTCCTTGGTGAGAAAAGCAGAGGCTTCCTGATCTAAAGATCGCAATAGGAGCAGGAAGGAAAAAGAATGATTCTTAACACCTAAGTGTTTTACTTTTCAAATAAGGTTAATTATATCTCTTTTGTGTAACTCCTAGAATTGTTAAGGAGTTAGAGGCAATAAGTGAAAACAGTTTGCAGTAAAGGTGTTGCACCATAAGGAGGAAAAGTACTTCATAGCAAATGGGTATCTCTGAGTAAGACATGAAATCTTAGTCTCAGTTCTGATAGCCCTATACATGTACAGTCTTAAGCACAACAGAGAGCTGTTGCTATGATGTTGCTATGATAATTCTGTCCACCCCTCAAACCAGGAAATCTGCTACAGTACTACCACAATTAATCCAAGACTGTTTATACTAACTAAACACTCTTTTGGAGACCTTAATCTTTGGAGAGAGGGCAGAGATTTCATAGATTTCTTTACAAATAACAAAAGCAAAGGACTCTACTTTCAATAAAGAACACACCAAACAGAATTTTTTTATATTATTCTAGGGGATTTTAATTGTCTTACACCCATTTTAGGTGTGTTAGGCTACCAAGAGACTCAGTGAAAATACCAGTAAATGGAATAAAAGTATAATTCTGCTAGTTAAAATGTAAAACCCAACACATTTAAAAAATAAAATAAAAATAAACACCATAAACCGTTTATCCAGAACTAATTACAAACTTGAGGTGATAGCTTCCAAAACCAATTTCATTAATTTGGCTTACTTTTCTGTCAACATGTGTTTTAATTCTTATAAAATCAGTTTTCTTCTTGACTGAAAGTTCTCACATGATTTAGAGAAGTGAGAAAACTAAGTGGATATAGGATTTGAATTTCTTGACCTATGATTTTTCTCCATTTCCAAACTCTGTCAGTTTTAAGTCGCTCAAAACTTTATCATTTTTTGAAAAGTTAGAAATGACCAATTTGTTTTATTTTTGATAAATATTCATACTGAAGTAACCTCACATTATGTATATACCATTTTCTAAGTTTCAAGTACACGTCATTATATATCAACATTTGTATACACTACAATAGGCTCACCACCAAAATTCCAATTCTATATATAATGCACCATATAATTGACCCTTTTTACTTGATTGACCCACCTTCTTTCTTCTTCCATTTCTGGTAACTACAAATTTGATGTTATAGTCCAAAATTTCATTCTATTTTATTCAATTTGTTTTTTTGGTTTCTCTATATAACACATATGAGTGAAGTCATATAGTATTTGGCATTCTCCTTCTGATTCATTTCTCTTAGCATAACACCCTCAAATTTCATACCTGTTGTTCAAAATAGAAAACATCATCTTTCTAAAGTTTTTTATAGTATCCACTTGCATATATAGATCTCAACTTCTTTATCCAATCATGTGCTTATAGTCACTTAAGTGATTCCATATCCTGACTATTATAAATAGTGCTGTAGTGTACACAGTGGTTCACATATATTTCTGAATCAATGCTTTCATGTTATTTGGATAGGTACGTAGAAGTAGAATTGCTGGATAAAGTAGTTCTACTTTTTAATTTTCTGATAAGCCTCAATACCGTCTTCCAAAGTTGTTGCACTGATTTGCATTCTCACCAGCAGTGTGCATGGACTCCCTTCTCTTGACACCTTTTCCAACACTTGTTTTCTTTTGTTTTTCCAGTCTATTGGCAAATACACATTTGCACAGGTGTGAGGTGATATATCATTGTTGTTTTGATTTGAATTTCCCTAATATTAAGAGATGATAGACATATTTTTGTGCCTATAGATCATTTGTATATCTTCTTTGAAAAACTAATCATATCCTTGCCCATTTTAAATAGTTGTTGTTGGGTTTCATGAGCTCTTTTTATATACTTTATATGAATCCTTTGTCAGATATATGATGTGCAATTAATTTCTCCCACTCAATACAATTTATTTTCAGTTTGATCACACTGTTTTTTCACCATGAGAATTTTAGTTTATATAATCTCATCTGTTTATTTTGGCTTTTGTTTCCCTTGCCTTTGGGAGTGAATTTCTAATGACATCTCTAAGGATGATGTAAAGCACATATTGTTCATGTATTTTTCTACGTATTTTATTGCTTCTAATCTTACATCAGAGTCTTCTGTTCATTTGTTAATAATTTGTGTTATGGTGTTAGTAATCTAGTTTAATTCTTTTGCATGTCACTGTGGACTTTTCTCAATGCCATTTGTCGCAAAGTTTCCTTGCTCCATTTGTGTATACTTTCCTTATACTTGAAATCCATGCTAAGAAACTAGTAATATTTGTTTTCGATTGTGCTTTTATCCACCCTTAATTTTATTTAAAGGAAATCATATCACTTCTCAGTTTTTTTCATATCAGAAATCTAGCTTGTAATGCTTTCATTCAATATGAAAACCAAGTATCCACATAATTAAGCACTTTGTAGCCATTGCAGATAAAATACGTTTTCTTCTAATAAATAAGAAAAATCATTTACATTCTGATGCTTTTTTTTCTTTTTTATTGTTTTTAAGGAAAGATGTAGGTAAGAATGAAAGGGAGCAGTCAAAGAGGCAGGAAGAGAGAGGAGAGAGATGCATTTTATTTGTTTTATTTAGTTGTACATCTTGGTTGTACTCTCAGACCTCATGGTGACAACATGGGTTCTTGGGATGTTTGTGGACTGTGCCTAACCATTGCTCCACCAGGGCATACCCTGAAGTTTATTCTTGTGATCACTGTATTACTTTGATGATCATCTTTCAAACTTCTAAAAATTTCAATAGACATTATGCAACATTCTGTTAGATTTTCATATTTCACAGCATAACATATTAAGATTATGTATAATTTAAAATGATATTGGAGATAATGCACACATATTAAGGTATAAAGGTATCACTATGTGATTTTCAAACAATCAAAATTGAGACATTGCTTCAAATAACATTTAGTATGTTCAGAATACAGATGTATCTGTTACATGATTTTAGTTACTGTCATAAAGCAAGAATATTAAGAACAAGAGTAGGATATTTGAATATTCAAGAAAGGTTATGCAATTGTATTGTAACTCAACTCTGGCTACTGATAAAAAGCTGAGAATTTGATACCATCTGTAATATTCTGCTTCTAGATTTTCTTGAGAATATTTCATTCTGGTTTTAGTTTAGATTGATTTTGGAATCAATCTTGAATAAAGTATTACTTTTCCCTTTTAATTACACTCTCACTTTGGCACTTTATGTAATTTAAGCAAGTTTCATCACCAAGATTTAAGATCCTTGAAAAATCATTTTAGGTAGATTTGTTCCAATATTCTTAATTACTTCACTGATTTCCAGCAAAACAATGTCATTTCCAGTGATACCCTATTTATCCTTATAACTGCCTTTTCCATCAGATTTTTGATAGTGATATAGGGTAGCTTGAATTTTAATAAAATATAACTTGATAATCTTTTTTGAAGTATCATTGTAGCAGACAGAATTTCCTTATTTAAAATATGCATTTTAAATTATAAGTCAACTTATATCAAAAACTAGTTTACTTTTCAAATCTATGAAAGGATATTTGGTAATTTGTTTACTGATATTTTAATATCATGTAATAGGGCATTGAATTCATATAGTAGAATAGTTCTTGTCACATAATTTTATTAATCTAACTAAAGCAATTTTGGATACTCATATGTAGTTTTAAAAGTAGAAAACAAATACATTTTCACTTTCAAGTGAAAAAATTAAAAATAAATTGACTGTTGACAAGCATGTATAGAAATGATAATCTACAACTCATAGACTATACATGGGAATATAAAATTATATATACCTTGGAAACCAGTCTAGAAGTTTTTCACATGATTAAACAGTTGCCATATGACCCAGAGATTCTACTCCAAGAATGCCCAAGAGAAATTAAAGCATGTCCATGCAAAAAACAATGTTTATAGCAGCACTATTCATAATTGCGTGAATAATTAAAATGTCCATTGTGATTAATGTAACACGAAATGTGGTATAACCACACAATGGAATGTTATTTGACCATGAAAAATAAATATATCTACTGAAACATGGCCATAACCTGAGTGAATCTTGAAATCCTTGTACTAAGCAAAAATTGCAAACAAAATAGCACATATTATTTAATTCTATCCATCTGTTTAGAAAAGAGAAATTTAAAGAGTCAGACATTAGATTGGTGGTTATTTAAAGCTTGTACAATATGGGAGGATGGGAAGGAAAGAGATAAAGTGCTTGAAATTTCTTTTCGAGTTGATGAAAATGTTCTAAAATTAATCATGGCATTGGTTACATACACTATGAATGTAATGAAAATACTGAACGTACAACTTAATGAATGAATTGTACGTGAGCTATGCATCAATAGAATATTATAATAAATTACTAATATATACATATTTTTTAATATATGTATGTATATACATATACGTATATGTATGTATTAATATATTGTCTTGAATATGACAGATACTGTTTGAAGTCCTTATTGTACTGTTTTTAAACTTTGTTACAAGTACTCTGAAATATGAACTTCAATTTCTCCATTTTGCAGGTAAATAAATTAAAACAAAAGGAAAGGAAAAGAATAAATATTCTTTGGGTTACATAAATAATACTTTGTAAAGTTAATATTTGTACCCAGGCAATATGACTTCAGAATTTGTGCTTTCAGCTAAGAGTCATAATTATTATAACTGGAAAATAATTTTATGTAATCATATAATTAAAAAATAGAGGAGGATCCTGTTGTTTATAAATATGTTTAAGAATTTGTAAATATTTATTAAAGATCTACTTTGTACCAGGTACCTTTGGCAATGTTGAAGACAAGATATAGAAGTATATCAGAATTTAAATTTATAAAATGCTTTCATGGAACTTACACTCTAGAACATGAAATTATAATCAAGAGAAGCTGGATTTAGACATTATCTTTGTACCTTACAAGTAGAGATTTTAATTTCAACCCTTTGATTAATATAATCTTTGTAAAAAAATGAATATTTTTTCTGTTTCAAAGTATTGCTATAAGAATTAAATTAGAGATCTGGTTCCAAGATGGTGGGCTGTTAAGATCTCATGATCATCTCCTCCCCACAGGTATAACAAAAACAACACACACACACATTTAACAACTAGGATCTTAAAAGGGAATAAGCTCAAGTATCTCTACAAAGAGAAAGGATGCACACTTTCATAAGTAATAGGAGAAGCTCAGTGTTCACGCTGCCTTGTCAGAGACCTCTGGGCCATAGGAAGAGACCAGTGATAAGAGTGCTTTCCCTGGAGCTATAGGTTTTGTCCATATAGTGGCTGACCAAAAACCTGGGATTTGACTTTCAGTCATTGAATCAATAATGTCAGTGTGGTGCAGAAAGAGATACAGCCTCCTTATGAACAAAGATGCTACTTCCATGCATGTGGGCATTATAAATTGACACTGCAGGAAGACCTCATGGGAAAGGTCATCTGCTTACCCCATTAGGAGACTTGTACTGAATTGTTGATGCTCCCAGCAGCTTTTCTATAAGCTGCAAAAGAGAGAAAGCCAGATTTACAATACAGGTAGAGATGTATGCTTTCCAGAAAGGAGCATCCCATTCTCAAGTACTCTAGGGGAAGATAATTAAAGAAGCACCTGTGAAAATCAATATCTGCCTACCAGGGTCTCCTATTAAACAGTTTGCTCTACTGATACTCCTTAGAGCTTTTACCCCTCAGGTCTCAGGGCTTGTTTATTGCATCCTGCTGGGACTGCATCTCAACTGAAGATTAATTTTCACAGAGGAGTGTTGTTTCCAAAGAGTGTTTCCTGGATCTCTCTCTCTCTTTCTCTTTTAGCCTCTGTTGGTACTGGGGAGTGGATCCATGAATCTGGAGTCTCTCACTTAGTGCCTTCTTATTTTTACATGGGACTTCTGGGAAAACTTCTGTATTCTCTACCCCAATTCCAAGCCAAAGCCTGGACTCTAAGGCTTCAGTATAGGACTGACTCTACTATTTCAAAAATTCTAAGGAATACTGATATCACACACCTAAAATGAAACTCAGCATTCCAGATAAAAATCAAGGCCTACACTGTGCAACTTGATACTCTAAAACAAGGCCTTTGCTTAGGATATCTGAATTAACCCATAGATAAAAGCAGAAACCCAAATAGATATGAGGCAGAGAAGTAACAAAATGACTGGTCAAAAGAAAACCCTAGGTGAAAATACGAATTCAACTGAATGAAGTAAACTACCAAAAGTCACAACTTTAATGATACTAACTGAAATCAGGTAAAATTGGAGGAACAAAAAAGCAAATACAATGAAGACAGAGACAATATGAGATAATTCCAAAAAGAATTTGTGAAGCTAAAGAAAATAATAGTTGACCTAAAATAATACCATAGAGGGCTTCAACAGTGAAGAAGCCTCCATTAAATCAGTGAGCTAGACAATAGGGTAGTGGCATGTATTCAAACTTACCAGAAAAGAGAAAAAAATAATGAAAAGAAACAAAGAGCATATGAGACTTAAGGAATAACTTCAAGAGGAGCAACATTTGTATCATAGAGAAGTCAGGATAAGTAAGAGGTAAGGGCACAGAAATAGTACTTGAAGAAATAATAGCTGAGATTTTCCATAACCTGAGTAATGAAACAGGCCTCAGACCCAGGAAGATCAAAAATTTCCAAACAACAGAAACCCAAAAATGCATAAGCCAAGACACATTTTCATTAAAATGACAAAGATGCAAGAAAATAGAGAGTCTTAGAAGCAGCTAGAGAGAAACAAGATACCTGTAAGAAGTCCTCAAAAGATTTTTGGCAGATTTCTCAGCTGAAATATTACAGGCCGAAAGGAATGACATGATGTATTTAAAGTGCTGAGTGTAAGTGACTTCCAGACAAGGATACTTTGCCTCACATTGTTATCATTTAGAATTGAAAGAAGGATAGAGTTTTACAGGCAAGTAAAAGTTAAAGAAATTCATTGTCACAAAACCAGTCTTACAGGAAATGCTAAAGGAAGTTCTCTAAAAAGAAAATAAATCAAAACTGGAAGCAGTAATACATTGAAAACAATAAAATGTGCAGAATAAGGAGTAAAAAGGTGGACTGTTATAATGAGCTTAACACTAACTTACTTTGAAGATAAAACAGGTTATGAGCACAGAAAATTTCATGTAAACCACAGGGTAACCTCAAAGTATAAATCAATAGAAATAATTAAAAAAAATAAAAACGAAAGCAAATCCAACATGAATGCTGTCAAAACAGCCAAGAGCAAAGGCACTGTCTGCAATAATACCCATAAAACTTACCAAAATGTCAATAAACAGTTACATATCAATATTACCTTTAATGTTAATAGATACAACTCACCAATGAAAGGTACAAAATGACTGCAGGAATTAAAAACATAACCCAACTTTCTGCCACATTCAGGGGACTCATGTATGTTCAAAAGATAAACATGAACTCAAAGTTAATGATTGAAAGACAATCCTACAGGAAAATGGTAACCAAAAAAAAAAAAAAAACAGGGACAGCCATATTTCCATATTTATATTAGATAAAATAGATTTCTAATAAAAGAGACTAACCAAAGACTGGATGGAAATTACATAATTATTGCAGGGTCAATTCAATAAAGAAGTAAAACTGTTGTCAACACATGTGTACTAAATGAAGGTTTACCAAAATACATAAAACAATTATTAAAAAAAGTAAATAGAGACATTGAAAAAAATACAATAATAGTGGGAGACTTCACCACCTGATTGGATGTTTCAACCAGTCAGAAAATTAACAGGGGAACAATAGTATTAAATGAAAAAAAAATTAGCTTAATCTTCCAAAAAAAATAGAACATGCACTTTTAATAGATATTTATTGAACACTTCACTCAACAAAAGCATAATTCATATTCTTTCTCAAGGAACATTCTTAAGGATGAATTATATGTTGTGAAAAAAATCAAGATACCTCAGAAATACACAACATCATAAGTCACTATTATGAAATGCTACACGACAATAAATTGGACAACCTACAGGACATGGACAAATTTCTAGAAACATACTACTTACCAGGACTGAATCAGAACCAAATGGAAAATTTGAACAGATATATCACAAGCAAGGAAATTGAAAAAATAATCAATTCTCCCAGAAAATAAAAATTCAGAAACAGATGTCTTTGCTAATGAGATTTAGAAAACCTTCAGAGAAGAATCAGTACCCATTCTTCTCAAACTAATCCAAAAACTTGAACAGTTCCAAACACTTTCTGAATCCGATGCTCAGCAAACTGAATCAAAAATTGCATCAGAAGCATTATATGCTGTTACCAAATTGGTTTTATCTTGGAGATTCTAGGATGGTTCAAAATATACAAATCTAGTAACAAGGTACACCGCATCAACAAAAGTAAGCAAAAATCATGTGATTATATCAATAGATGCAGAGAAATCTTTCGACAATAGCTAAACCTCATTTATGATAACAAAAACTCTACATAACATTGAGATAAAAGAAACTTACCACAACGTAATAAAGGCCATATGTGATAAACTCACAGCCAACGTTCTACACATAATGGATTGCTATGCAAAATTTAAAAGAGATGAAATCATGCCACTTGTGACAACACAGATGGAACTATATGAAATTATGTTGTGTGAAATAAGTTAGAAGGAGAAAGACAAGTAACAAATGATCTCACTTATATGTGGATGATAAAGAGACAAAACAAAGGAGCAGAGAAAACAAAAATGAGCTCTTGACATTGACCACCGATCTAAAGTTACTGTTGGGGAAGAGGGTGTGGGATGAAGAAAGTAGTGATGGATGTCCAATGGACAGTGGCGAAAGACTTGTTCATTTGGTGGTTGGCATGGGGTTGTCATATATTTGATGAATGATGAATCAGCATAAATGGGCTGATATTTTTTGTTAATCAAAGGTACCCCAATAGACTAAAATAAAACAGCTAAAATTAAAAAAATGAGATATTTGTAAGACTCTTTAAACACTTCAGACTCAATAAACCAAAAGATTGTAGTAGCACTCTGTCACTGTCACAATCATTATTGCCATCTTCCTATTAATAACTATAATTAATACTCTGAACTTAGTGTAGGATGGAGATACTGCCTTCTGTAGTATGCATGAATAGACTATCCACTGTTTGTGGACTCAGGAATGAAACTTTAATCTTCTGATTTCAAATTTAATGCTCACTTTATTCAATCATTGACTCTATACAATTTTTATACCATTCTCAACTTCAGGGAAAAACGAAAGTAATAAAAAACTTACGTTTGTTCTCATAAATGTGTTCTTTAGAAATGGTGATTTACATTTTAAGGGAAATAATAAGCAGATATATTTAGAAATATATTTAAAAGACATTTAAACACACTCTTATTAGAGTCACCATTCTTCCCTTTAAAGCCAATGACACTCTAAGATGATAACCGAATAGAGTAGTGAAATATAATGCTACATGGATTGGTCTACTTAAAAAAATAACTGAGTCAATATGGCTATATCAAGATTGAAATCAAGTAAAAATTACACCTCATTTTCTATTTTGTTAGTGTGCAGATTTGAGGGCAGGTATTCCATATGTTGTAATGTTGGAAATCTGACTCCACAGTTTTTCTAGTTTCTTATGATACAAACAAGCACACACATAGATAAAAATATTTCACCTTGGTTTTGTCCATTAATTAGATAAATATTTATTCAGGATCTACTGTGTGTGGAAATGGAAATATAGATGGAAGTGGAAAATATTTTAATTTTGTCGTGTTGCTCAGAAAATGTACTATCATAACTGTTCTATTTTTGCTTAACTCTGCTAGTGTCATTTTATAAATTTTTTGTTAAATTTTGGTCAGTTCTTAGCATCCCAATTTAATATTGCCTTGGATCCAGCTGACAAAATTTAGTGATGTTTGTGTCTTTTTTGATTGACAATTGCAGTTTTTCAAAAATAAATCTGTTTGTATCATGTGACTTCTATTGATTTCCTAATCAACAGATAGGGCGGTAATTTAGGATATGCTCTAGTGCTTTTTTTCTGTAGCGGGTTTTTTCGTCTTCCTGTTACCTGTTTAGAAATGTGACTTTCTCAACTTCTGTCTCTAGTCTGGCTCTCTTTACTTACCTTAGAGATCAGAAATGACCAAACTTTTGTCCAAGAGGATAGTTACTCTGTAAGTATGAGAAATACACAGTAATACTAATGTGATAAGCAGAATAAAGATAATACCCATACCTTATGTGGGTAAGAAAAATAAAAAAAGAAGTTGCAAACCTGGAGAGGTGAAAAGGGATTAGGATTTCCCAGAGAGAATGTACGCAAGCAATACTCTTCGGGGATATGCATCTTTTTTTATATAGATCACATTCATTGTGAATGAACAGGCTTGAAAAAAGACCAAGCTAAAGCATCTAATTCCCACCAGTCCCAAAAGTACATTGTCATTGAAGAATACCAAAATAATTTGACCTCATTTTTTTCAATTGTATTTATATAGCTACAACCTTGATGAATCTGTAAAGATAATATCAATATTTTACACTAAAAATAAATACCCAATATGGGGAAAAGAGAAAAAGAGAAAGAGGAAAAAGGACTGTGATTTTCTCAGATAACAGCATTGCATCTGTATCTGGAAAATTGCTTGTATCTGGAAAATTGCTTGTATCTGGAAAATTTCCCGTGTGTGCTAAGCATGTGACTTTTTTATGCCAATTGAAGTTTCTAAATGACTATATTGTTGCATGAGATTTTCAATGTTGTTATATCCCTTTACTGAAATTTCTGAGGAATACAGCAGATTAAGTAATTTCCTTCATGTCAGTTTTGAAAACTCAGGTTATATGAGAATGATAGGAATAACATATTCCCTCTAGGTTTGCAAATAAGCATTGGATAAAATAACATGCATTCTCTTACTATATTAATTAATCTCTCTTGATATTTTCTCTTATTTCAAAATCACACTATCAATTTAATTACCTGTGATTGTATTCAAGAAGACTTTCAAATAAACTTTTTGAATAACTGCAGAAATGGTGTGGAATTGGGGTGAAAGGACTTTTGAAGCATAATTAGATAGATATATAAATATTTGATTCAATCAGCATGTGGTGTACTAATTACAAAGGAGAATGACTAGAAAGACAATGGACTAAATGGTTTTGGAATCTTTAAAATTAGATTAATTTATTTTCTGAGATTGGATGCTGGGTTAGAGGACTGAAGAAAAGTCTTAAAAATGAACTAAATGACTATGAGGATGACATCAAAAAGGATTTAGCTGAATAAAATTGAATAAGTTATACTGAAGAACCACCAAAAGTAGCATTTAGAGATATATCTTTGCCATATAGATTTTTTTTTTCAATTAACTGTCTTGAGGGAACATTTTATCACAGCCTTATATAGCTTAAGATTTGCACCATTGAAAAATACTATCTGTGTTTAGTACATTAATTTTACCAGCATCCGTTCTTCCCTCAGCATATAATTAATCTCTTTTACTCAATTTTCCCAACTCCTCTCATTACTCATAATTCATGAATTTACAACTACTAGTTATTCTTTCCTTAAGAAGTGCATTTGGACTTGAGATAAAGACCCATTCATTTTTGACTGGGGAGTAAGTGATATAAGAGAATATCTAATAGGAATAATGTCTTTTCTTGACTAAAACACATGTATGCTAAGCATGTGACTTTTTTATACCAATTGAATTTTCTAAATGACTCTTTATATAGTTGCATGAGATGTCAATATTGTTATATCCCTATACTGAAATTTCTGAGCAATACAGCAGATTAAAACTGTTTCAGTAGAATAAAGAAGTTGTGTATTATTGCACTGAATATTACCATGCTTTTAAAATATGGTTTTTTTGTAGTAACAAATTGGAGCTGACTTTTTTGTTTTGTTTTGTTTTGGTTTCTTTTGCCTCCAATTCATGCTAAATCAGCAGAAGTCTGATGAAAAAAAGGCACTAAAGGTAAGATTGAAAATTTTAAGGAAAATTTATTTTTAAAATATAAAGTGCTATTTTATTCATATTTTGAAGCTACAGCAGTTACTCTATGGATTTAAAATGCTAAGTATTTAATGTAACATTTGTTTTGGTTCTGCCTTAAAAGATCCTCAAGCTGAATTTTCTCTGTGTTTTGTATCACACTGTCTTGGAAGCAACTTACTTAATATTTTTTAATTTATTTTTCATTATAGTAATTATTCTAAACATTGAAATAATTTCCTATGCACAGTTTCCCATTTCTTAGATATATTTCAACACACCATGCCCTCCACCAAATCAAGTGGTCTTTTCCATTTTCCAATGGACTCCACCACCATTTGTCCCTGCCTGTCCCATTCCTTTTTGTTAATCTCAGTCTGTTGCAAAAGTTTCAGGGTTAGTTTTGTTTCATCTGTTCCTTTGTTTTGTCTATTCACACTCCGCCTGTGAGTGAAGGCATCAAGAATCCATCTTTCTTCTTCTGACGTGTTTCACTTAGCATCGTCACCTCTAGTTCCATCCATGTTGATTCAAATGACGGTTTCATCTCTTCTAAGGGCTCTGTAGTATTTCATTGCATGTATATACCACATATTCTTTATCCATTCATCTTATGTTGGAAATTTAAGCAATTTCCAGGTCTTAGCTGTTGTGAATAAGGCTGCAATAAATATGGGGATGCATACATCTGCGTGGATCGGTGCTTTTGCATCTTTTGGGTAGATGCCCAGAAGTGGAATGACAGGATCATATAGGATTTCCATCTCCAGTTTTTTGAGGAATCTCCAAACTGTTCTCCATAGGGTTGTACCAATTTGCACTCCCACCAACAGTGCAGAATGTTTTCCCTTTTCTTCACATCCTAGCCAGCATTTGCTGTTTCTAGATTTTTGGATAGTAGCCAGTCTTTCAGGTATAAGATATCTCATTGTTTAATTTGAATTTTCCTAGTAGCCACTGAGTAGTAACATAATTCCATATACTTTTGGGCTATCTGTATATCCTCTTCAAAAAACTGTCTCTCCAGTTCCTCCAATTCTTTGATTAGATCGTCCATTCTTCTGGTTTTGAGTTTTATGAGTTCTATTTATATTTTAGATATTAAGCCTTTGTTGGTAATATAAAATGCAAATATCTTCTCCCATTTTGTAGGTTTCTTTTGGTTCTGGTGATTTTTCTTTTGTTGTGAAGAAGCCCCTTAGTTCGATGTAGTCCCAGGTGTTTAATTTTTCTTTTTCTTTCCCTTAATGGTGGTGTTGAATCCCCAAAGACTTCTCTACAACTGATATCATGGAAAGTCATTCCTATGTTGTCTTCTAAGAGCTTTATGATTTCTGGTCTTATATCCAAGTCTCTAATCCATTTTGTGTTAATTTTTGTGAATGGTGTTAGAGAGTGGTCTATCTTCATTGTTTTGCATTTGGCTGTGCAGTTTTCCCAACACCATTTGTTGAAGAGATTTCCATTCTGATTTTATGGAGGATTTTTTTGTCATAAATGGCTGTTGGATCTTGTCAAAAGCTTTCTCTCCATCTATTGATATGATCATGTGATTTTTCACTTTGCTCTTGTTGATATGGTGTATGACATTAATAAATTTATGTATGTTGAACCATCCTATCATCCATAGGATGAATCCCACTTGGTCATGATGGATGATCTTTTTAATGCGTTGTTGAACTCGGTTTGTTAATATGTTGAGTATTTTTGCATCTATGTTCATTAGAGATATTGATCTGTAATTTTCTTTCTTGGTCAGCTTTTGGTATCAATGTAATGTTAGTCTCGTAAAAAGTATTTGGGAGAGTTCCCTGTTCTTCAGTATTTGGGAAAAGTTTGAGAAGGATAGATATTAACTCTTCTCTGAAGGTTTGATAGAACTCATTGGAGAAACCATTTGGCTCTGGGCTTTTATTTTTGGGGAGACTCGGTTACTTCAATTTCATTGCTTTTGATTGTTCTGTTCAGGTTTTCCAGTTCTTCTGACTTCAGTTTTGGTATACAATATTTTTATAGAAATTTATTCATGTCCTCAAGCTTGTCCATTGTGGTGGTGGTATAGAGCTGTTCATAGTATAGAGGTTCCTCTGTATGTGACATGCTTTTTTCTCTGGTGGCTTTCAGTAGTCTTTCTTTATCTTGTATTTTTGACATTTTGATGACAATATATCTAGGTGCATTTCTGTATGGGTTTCTTTTATTAGGAACTATTTGATCTTTCCAAATCTGGAAGCTTGCATCATTCTTCAAATTGGGGAAATTCTCATCTATTGTTTCCTCAAATATGGTTTCTGTCCCCTTTTCTCTCTCTTCCTCTGGGACCCCTACGAGGCTAATGTTGTTTCTTTCGATGTTACCCCAGAGGTCTTGAATTCTGTCTTCAATTCTTTGAATTTTTTTTAAATTTCTTTGCCAATTTGCATAATTGAGTTCCTCTATCCTGTCTTCCAGATCACTGATTCTATTGGAAGCTTTATCCATCCTATTGTCCAGTCGCTCTAATGAGTTTAATTCAGCCATCATGTCTCTTACCTGTTTGATGTCTTGTTTTAATTTTTCTCTTTGCTTCCTGACATCGTTTAATGCCTCTAATGATTTCTAGATTCCCATGAGCATGTTAATAGCTGCTACCCTCAATTCCTCTTCAGGTAATTTACATACATAAGCTGCATGCAGATTTCCCCTTGGGTTTTTTATTACATCCATCATTTCACATATATTTCTCTGTGTCTTTGTTCTATTTGGCATTCTTTTTATATTTCTGAGGGTTTGGTTTCCCTGGCATTGCATAGGTTTGGCTTCTTCAGGATTGGCTATCAAGCTGTAGTTTTTCCTCTAACCACAAGGAGGCACTAGCAGATAACATTGAGATTTGGGGCTGCCTTCTCACTGTAATCCAGGGGGTGGGGTATCCGATGGGTCGGATTTCTGTTGTGTGGATATATGGTGAGCAACATTTCTGTTTGGTGAAAACTGGCCTCTTACTTGAAATGGTTGTGAGAAGGTTTTGAGCTCTTTGACTGATTTCCGGTTATGGTTGTGCCCAGCGTAATTTCACCGTACAAGTTCCAGCTCTGCTCCTGGTACGCTGGCTCTCCTTTCAACCCCTTCCATGGTCAGTCCACCATGGTTCCATGTCTCAATCCCACTGGGCTCGCCTCTCACTGCCTCTGCAGATGGTCCTGAAATCCCTAGCCTCTGGCCCACCATATGTCCAAGGACTCCAGAATCCAAATCATCAGCTTAGCTGAAAACCCTGCAGGATGCCCTCACCCACCATTAGTCATTAGCTGTTCTGTCTATAGTTAAAGTGCCAGATGTTTCTCAGTGTTTGTCTCTGGAAAATAGATGATTATTTTTTGGTTTTGTTTTTTTCAGTGTCTGTGGGGAGTGACCCGAAAGTGCGTCCTATCGGGTCACCATCTGAAAGTTGAACCTTATGTATGCTTTTAAGATTTTTACTTTACCTGGAATTTTTGACATTTTAATAACAATGTGTCTAAGTGTAAATCTGCTTGGGTTTCTTTTAATAGGAACTCTTTAGTTTCCTGGGTCTGGAGGCATTCTTCATTCTTCAGGTTAGGGAAGTTCTCAGCTATTAGTTCTTCAAATATGTTTTCTGTCCCCTTTTTCCTCACTTCTCCTTCTGGGACCCCTATAATGCAAATGTTGTTTCTTTTGGTGTTTTCCCATAAGTCTCAAGATCTGTGTTCATTTCTTTGCATTTTTTTTATCTCTTTGTTGGTTTGCTTGAGTGCATTCCCCTGTCCTACATTCCAGCTCACTGATTCTATTGAAGGTTTCGTGCATCCTATTTTTGAGACCCTCTATTGAGTTGTTTAGGTCTGCTATTGTGTTCTTTATTTCTTTAACACATGTTTTGAGCTGCCTCATTTCTTCTCTCTTTTTATTGTTCCCTTTTTCTTACTCTATGTTTTCTTGATTTCTATGAGTATGTTTATCACTGTTGCCCTAAATTAGTCCTCAGGTAGTTTGTAGACATCCGTTGTACTCAAATATTCCCGTTTTTTTTTTTTTTTCATTGGATCCATCATTTCACGAATATCTCCCTGTCTTTGCTCTTTTTGTCATTCTGCACATGTTTTTGTGGATTAGACTTCTCTGCAGTGATGGTCTTGTGGAGGTTATTGCCTTGCACGGAGTAAGCCTGGCTCTTGGTTTGGACACTGAGATTTCTTGAATTTTATGCCATCACCACGACTTGGATCTGTTGAAGTTCTTATGTGGGCACTTTGTTGCTGCCCAAATGTTCAGTCTATAGGATTGGAATTTGTGTGGGGAATTCAGAGCCTTTCCCCATTTTCTTGGTTCCCCACCACAATGACTACCTTGCTGTTGACTCACAATCAATAACAAGGCTGCAGTTTCACTACCCACAGGTTGGAAATAATGCATACTCTTGACTCGCCACTGCTTTTGCAATTCCTGGGAGTGCTGGTTCTTACCACAGTTCTATCCCCTCTTCTGTACACAGAATTGTAAGTCTGAATCGTTGGTGAACTCCAAACCCGGATGTTTTCAACCCACTCTTTGCCATTGTAATTGTTGCTGTGTCTCTACGATCTCCTTGTCTGCTTTTCCTTAGTGTTTGTTTTTGTTAAATATGTGAATTTCTAGTTGCTCTGTGGGAAGGACATGAGTCTCACTCTTATCAGCTCACCATCTTGGCCAGAAGTTGGTTCTGTTTCTTAGCTACAAGATTGAATGTGCTGCTCTCCCATTGGTTAGAATTGTATCTGATCATTTTGGAATGTGGTCTGTGGAAGTATCCACCTACCTTTCACTGTTCCAGCCCCTCCCTAGGCTAACCTACCTGACACATCTGTCAATTATGATGATATTACCAAACCTAGTCTAATATGACAAGCATATACCATGAAAATTAGGCATTTTCTCTGATGTCTTTTAGTTTTGGTTCATTGCACTTATGTATGTGATTGAAGGGTTTTAGAATATTAAATTCAAGAAGCTATAACCAATATGTTAAGTGTTAGAATATTAATTCACTTCAGATTTATTGCAAAATTCTCCACATAAAATTAATCTGTTAACCCCTAAACCTCACCTATTGAAATTTTTCTATATAAATGATAAAATACAGGTTTCATGCTGTTTAATTGAGAGTAAGTGATAAATATAGGGATCTTGCATTTGTACCAAAAAGTAGTACAACATTTTGTTAGTTAATAATGAAGTATATAAGTGAATACATTGGACACTCCCTGTTAGAGTAGCAGTTTGGTTAGCTGCCTTTGCCCAAGAGCACAGTCAACATGCAAAGAACAACCAAGATGAACAACTAAATAAAATGAAGTGTTTCTTCCCCTTCTTTCTTCCTACTTACCTGCCTCTGCTCCCCTTCATTGATGCCTACACCTTTCATTTTAAAAAGCAAATGCTTTATTATCTTTTAAATTCTAAAAATGTCCTCAAAGGACCTGTGAACTTTTCAAGGACTGAAAATTCAAATTTAAATGACATCATGGTCCTTATCAAACAGGACCAATATTCATGTTCCTAATCAGAGTTTTTAATTACAAAATTGGACACTTTCTACCTCTTTTTTCATTCCACAGAGAAGCTAGTGATATGTAAAGAACAGAATAAAACAAAAACAAATGTCACAATCCACAGTTAATTCAGTCTTTAACCAGTTTGTTTTCAGTTGCCTAATAGCTAATTAGGAGGGAAATCAAATATCAATTCAAAGTCACTTATGATTGAATAAAGTAAGTAATGTTTATTTTCAACTGAAGGGGAAAAGTTTCTATATTTTGAAACTGATTAATAGCAAAAATAATAATTTATTTTTTAAAAACACAAACTCTTTTGTAGATTCAATCTAATGGCTTCCCCTTAGCACTAATCTGAAAAATTAAATGTAAAATAATTTCAAGATCCTTTTGACTAAATCTGAGTTAATATTGCCCTCAAGTTTTGCATAAATGGCCTTGCTTGTTAAAGAGTATGTTAAGCGATGCTCTAAACTAAAGAAGGAACAAACAGAACTGACTGAGAGTCTCAGAGGAGTATATTTCTTATCTTTTTCATATTTGCCCGAGAAGAATTCACAAAGTCTCTTCTTTCAGACTACACAAGTGTGTATCAGAAAGAGTAGCTGTAGTAGGAAAGAAAGCAAATGCTATTTTCTATCATTGGCCTATCTTTTTCCAGATACCTGTCATTTGCGTAATCATTTGCTACAAGCCACATGAAGAAGGATGTAATGAGAATGTTTCTGCAAATATTAAAACGCCCATTTCATTGGTGTTTTTGGTATTTTCATGCATTATCATTAAATAATTAAAAAATGCTTGGCAATTCATTTTTCAGAAATTGTCTTAAATATAATTTAGGAGTTTGAATATGAAATGGCATATTAAGATATTTTCTCCAATTGAAGCCACTATTAATTTTATGTTTATGAAAAGATCTATCCATATACCTTGATTTCAGTGAAGATTCATTTTGATACATTATTTTTTTGAGGTTTTACTTTAGCAAATGGATGGGGCAAAATCTGTAGCAATTGTGAATACCATTTCTTCTAATGATTTTTCTTTATCAAACATTCCATGTAATGTTATTAATGCTATGAGAAAATTAAACTACACTGAGCTTTAACTTAGAATTACCACCTACAAAGAAACTCGTTTTCTTTTGCTAACATATGTTACACATATTTGCTCTTTGAGTATACTGTAGCACAGGTAAACTGTGAGTCATTTTGTGATGTCTTAACATCTTATTTTGCTTTAGAACAGATTACCTACTTCAATGGTAATGACTGAAAATTTGTCTACTGGAAAAATAGTGCATAATTAATGTGAAGGACATTTCTGCTTTGAGACTTTTGAATTCTTCCATACTTACTCGACTTTAGTTTACATCTGATAATTAGTGTTAAGATTGTTAATGTACCATCACTATAGTTAAATATCCATTTTGCTTTATTTCTTTGATTTTGATGAGATTTCTAGTTTTTGTTAATTTTTGTTGCTTCTGTGGTCCAATATGTGCATTATCTTGATGTTATTTTCATGTCATTACAGAACACGTGTTTTGAATTTTTGTGATTATAACTGTATTCTATCACTTGATTGTTATCTTGTTAACTGGAGATTTCCCATTATTAGGTCTTCTGATGATTTAGTCCCTCTCCATTTTACATATTTTGTGAAAATTATGTCTTGGTTATGTTTATCTCCCCAGCATTGTCATCCTTGGATTCTCACTCTGTTTTTAGAGCCAATCTTCAACCTAGTGCCCTTACACAGTGCGTTCTCCACAGGTCACTGCACACTCTTTGGTAAAACTAGCAAAGTATTTTACTAAAGCTTTTGCTTACTATGCATTCCTGGTATTAAATTTCTTTTGTGATTTTAGGTATTGTTCAGAAGCATTTTTATTCTTTTCTGATTATCTTCCTATGCCAGTTATTGAAAAACTGCAATTTTCAACCACCTTTAAATTTATTTCATATTTTTCAAATGAAGTATTATTCAATTACTTTAAGTCCTACATTTCTAACAAGAACCATCCTTTTAAATTCAATATATTTCTGAGTCCCGTTCTATTCTTTCATATATTTCCCCTCAGTTGTTGAAATATCTAATGTATTTCTACAAGCTACTTTCTGTTATATATATATATATATATGCATACATATAAAGAGAGACATATAGGGATATACATGCATGTGTGTATGCATACATATGTCATATATCAAGAAAAATATGAAATAAAAAGGATTCCCCTTAAGTAGATGATCATCTTTAGATATTGTTAACTCACTACTAAATTAAGGAGATTATCACCCTTACAAACTAAATTTTTTCACCACACATTGTCTTCTGCAAACAATAGCTTTATCAGCCAAATAAAAAAAAAACGTTTATTATTTGCTGAGGATTTTATGCTCAGTACATCTAGAACTTTCTGTTACATATGTCATTTTAACTACTGATCCTCTCTCAGGCATTCTAGAATATTTTCTTCCATAAAGCTTTCTGTGATCTATTCATCAATTTCTATACATAAGCATGGAGCTCACATTGAATTGTGAGTTCATGTTAATCGAGTGTCTTTCTTCTGTAGCTTCTTAGGACAGTTATATTTCACTTTAAAATACAATATAATTTCTCTTATTTTTAATTTCTAAGTTTTGATGAATTTGACAGAATTGACTTAATCCAAAGGAAGCTGCATTTTTACATTTTCCAAATAAAATGTGGAGTATTACATGCATGTAATAACAAATGTATTTTTTAATCTTTGAAATAGAGATTTTAAAATATTATTTTCAGGAACCTCTGACTTCATGTAAAATAGAAAAAAATATGTGCTAAGAGATGTGAATTTGGCCATTTTCTCTTATTTTTCATTCTAGTAATAGTTGAAAGTCATTCCTTCTGTTCAGTCAGTGGTATCAGACTCAGTACATAAATTAGAAGTCTTCCATATGACTAACTCAAAATTGATACCCTGAAATTGATATTCTACATAAATAACTGATTAGAATTATTTTTGATTAATATTATTTATTTTTTGCTAACAATATTATATTTATTTTGGGATATTGACACTGATTCTCAGAAAATGTTTCCCACCACACCCACCACCAGAGATCTTGTATCTTTACCACCATGTTTTCCCCTCTACCAACCCCACCCCCTTAACCACAGTCCTGTGTACTGTTTATGTTCAGATTTGTGTAACCCATTGTTTCATTTCATTAAGCCCCATCATGAGTGAGGCCATGATGTATTTCTCTGTTTCTTTCTGATTTATTTCACCTAACGTGATTCCCTCTAATTTCATATAGATTTTTATAAAGGACACAATGTTATCTTTTTTAACTCAGTATAGAATTCCATAGCGTATATATACTAGAGCTTCTTTATCTAGTCATCTGTTGATACACATTTAGGTCGTTTCCATTTCTTGGCTATTGTTAAATATGCTGCTATGAACGTAGATGTGCAGATGTCTTTTCCTTTCTTTTTCTTATTAAAGACTTTGTATTTTCTGGGACTATACCCAAGAGTGGTATTTATGGATCTGATGGTAGATTCAAGTTTATTTGTTTGACTAAAATTAGAATCTCTGATCTCAACTGAACAATGGAAGCAATTGCAATTAAATTTTTGAACTTATATTTTCATGTCACAAACAGTGACATAGATGTTCTCACAGCTAAATTAAAGACAACTTTGAAATGGAAATATTCTTATTTTAGGAGGAGAAATTATTTAACTTTCACTTTCTTAATCTCTACCTTTTGATTTCTGCAATAATTAACAGGAAAAGCTTTCCTTTGGGATTTACTGGTTAGAGTTTTCTAATACAGTTAGCCAGTATCATTGATCTAGCAATAGCTGTTGACTTCTTTCTTTTGGAATGATAAATTAACAATGTTTATTCTGTCAAATCATATTTTTCTTCATGACCATGTTTAGTTACTACATGCTATATTTCTATCTTGCCATGAGTAGTGGGCAGAGTCTCCGTCAGTAGCAAGTGAATATACTAGTCATAATCACATGTGTCATGACATATTCTTTTGCAAGTCAGGAGTGAAGGCAAGTGGAGGCAAGCAGACAGGGACACGAAGAAGAAACACATTATAGAACATTATTTAACTCATCTTGGTTGTTTCTCATAGCAACGAGTCTTTTACTGACGACCTTGAGATGTATGTGAACTATGCCTGGTGTCCTAAACCTCCAAGTCACAAGGGCATTCCAAATTTTTCATAGTATTCAAGCATTTATAATTCTGTAGACTATATTATTGGGAAAGATGGTTTTTATTGAGTTTTTCGAACATTGAAACAACCATAATTATCTTTAAAATAAAGTATTTTACCTATGAATCTTTTCCTTAATTGTTATGATTTGAGGACTAGAACAAACATACATTAATATCCAGAATATGATATAAGTTGATTAAATCCATTTAGGTCTAATACATAGCAGTACTAATTCAAATGCTTTGCTTCTATGACAAAATACTGATGTAAAACTGCAATATATGTGAAGTTCTCATTAATATTAATTTGTAACAATGTTTTTCTATCAAGCTACTTTTATATAGGAAAGGTAAAGTTGTCTTCTGAACATTTGCTTAACCAATTGATTTAGCAAAGTGTGCTGAGTCAAATATTGTGACATTTTTAAATAAGAATTCTTTTTTAAATTTTTATTGAGGTAAGTTATATTTACAAAATAATACAGGTCCATATATGTAGGTTCTTCATCCATCAAATATGTCAATACTCTATGCCCACCACCAAATTACCAAAAGGCTTTCACAAATGTCCACTGGGCAACCTGTTCCCGCTGGCAACCCCTTTCCCCATAGTAACCTAGATGTTATTATCAGTGTTCAAGGGTTGTTCTTTATGAATTTTCTTTGTTTTCATGTATTTCACATATTAGTGAGATCATAGGGTATTTATTTTTCTTCTTATGACTTATTTCACTTACTATAATCCTCTCTAGTTCCATCCATTTTGTAACAAATGCTAGATTTCATCTCGTATTATTTCTTTGTGTATATACACCACATCTTTTCAATCATCTGAAAATGGGCACTTAGGTAGTTTCCAATTTTTAGATATAGTAAATAATACTGCAGTAAATTAGGATGCATATATCTTAGTGAATTAGTGAGCTTTCTTGTTTTTATTTTTTAAGTAACAGAAGTGGGATGATGGGATCAAATACATTTTGATTATCAGGTATTTGAGGAAACTCCATACTGATTCCATAAAGTTTGCACGAATTTTCCCTCACAAATAGTGTAAATGGGTTCCATTTTATCTGCATACTCATGAATATTTGCAGTTTCCAGTCTTTTGGTTAATAACCATTCTCACATTTGTGATGAGTTATCTCATTTTTGTTTTGATTTGCATTTCCTAATAGGAAAGGAGGAACATCTTTTCATATGCCTATTCACCACCTATATGTCTCTTTTGGAGAAATGCCTACTGAGATATACAACCAATTTTTTATTAGTTTTTGATTTTCTGTTGTTGAATTATATATACACATGCATACATATATGTGTATATATACACATATGTGTGTGCATATATATATACATATATATATAGATGTATATATAAAGCTCTTGCAAGATATATGCTGTGCAAATATCTTCTCCTAATCAGGATATCTTGTGGTCATAGTTTCTTTGGTTATGTGGAATTTATTTAATTTAATGTATTCCGATTGTCATTTTAGGTTTTATTTCTCTGGCTGCTGAATTCATTTCCCAAAGACCTCTTTAAGGCCAGTGTCATGGCACGTATTGCTTATGCTTTTCCCTTTGTATTTTATGGCTTGCTATCTTACTTTCAATTTAGCAATCTGTTTTGAACTTATTTTTGTATATAGTATTGGGAATGATTCAGATTCAATGTTTTGCAAGTGGCTGTCCATTTTTTCCAAGATAATTTGTTGAAAAGATATTATTTCCTCCATAGTAAGTTCTTGACTTCATTGTTGGGAATTATCTGATAATATTTTCGTGAGTATTTCTGAGTATATTGAGTTCTAATCCACTGATCTGTGTATCTGTTTTTATTACAGTATCAAACTCTTGATCATTATCGCTTTGCTTTGCTGTATAGATCAAGATCTGACAGTGTCATACCTCTACATTTTTCCTTATTCTCATGAGTGCTTTGACTATTTGGAGAGTTTTGTGGTTCTATAACATACACATGTGTATATTTACTTTAAAAATTCCAGTGGATTTTGATGAGGATTACATTAAATGCAAACATTTATGTTTTTTCTCGCTCTATTTCTTTTAACAACGCCTTGTAGTTTGTATTGTAGATATCTTTAACCTCCTCTACTAAGTAAATTTAAAGGCACTTAATTGGTTTGCTTTTTATTGGAAATGGAATAGTTTTTTATTTACTTCATTTTATTCTACCTCATTTACTTATAAAGTGCAATAAATTTTTGTGTATTATTGTTTTACCCTGCCACTTTGCTGTAGTAGATTTGCTCTTTTGTGGACTCTTAGGGTTTTCTATGTATTTTAATGTTTCATTTGCCAATAGTGATAGTTCTATTTCTTTTCCAAGTTGCATTACTTTTATTTCTTTGTTGTGCATAATTATTCTGGTTAGGATCTCCAGTACAATGATAAATAGCAGAGGTGAGAGTGAACATCCTTGTCTCATTTATGATCTTAGAGGAAATGTTTTAATTTTTCACCATTTATTATGATGTTGACTGTGGGTTTATCGTATATGGCCTCTACTATATTACATTCCTTCTATTTTGATTTTATACAATTTTTATCATAATGCCTATATTTTATCAAATGCCTTCTCTGAATCCATAGACATGATCATCTTTTATCTTATTTTTACATAAGTTATTACATGAATAAATTTGCATATATCGAACCATCTGTGCATCCCTAAGATAGATTCTACGTGGTCATGATGGATGATCTTTTTGATATATTCTTGGATTCCATTTGGTAATACTTTGCTGAGGATATTTGCATCTATGTTAATCAGAGATAATGTTTTATAATTTAATTTTCTGTGCCCTTCTTGCTTTCTTTTGGTGTCAATATAGCATTGGTCTCAATGCTTATTTCTCATCCTATATATATTTTTAATTTTCTAGCTTTTTGTGGTTGATTGATAGTTTTATGCAATTCTGATTAGAGATAATGCTTAATAAGATTTCAGTCTTTGCAAATTTGTTGAGACTCATTTGTTCTCTTTTCTTAATATATGGTCTATTGTTAAAAATGTTCCGTGAGTACTTAAAAGTAATGTGAATCTGCTGTTGTTGAGTATGGCATTCACTAAATGTCAATTAGACTCATCTTTTCCATTTTGCAATTTAAGATTGATGTGTCCCTGTTAATTTTCTGCCTAATTGATTTATCTGTTAATGAAGTAGGAAGCTGAGGTCTCCTACAATTATTGCATTGCTTTTAGTTTCTACATCTAATTCTGATAATTGCTTTATGTATTTTTATGTTCTTGCATTTGATTCATATATATTGATAAGATTTTTGTTTTCTTGATGAATTGACACCTTAATCATTATGTAATTTCTATTCTTCTTTAGTTAATATTCTATTTTATCTAATATAAGATTGGCTCTCTGCATTTTTAGGTTATTATTTAATTGTAAATTTGTCTTCCAACCCCTGACTTTGACCCTATGTTTGCTTTCCAAACATAGATGTTTCCTCTATGCAGCAGAATGCTAGATTTTGATTGTTAATCCATTCAGCTAATCTATACTTTTGTCTGATGATTAACATTTTGGGTGATTATTAATATGTAACTGTTTATTGTCATTTTGTTCATTGTTTTCTGAGTACTGTTGCAAACCATACCTTTGTTCTTTTATTCTTTTCTTAGGTGCTTTGAAAACATTTATGCTGTGTTTGGTTTTCTTTTTCATTTTCTTATTTTTTTAATGAATTTATGTTTTGAGGTTACCCTGGAACTTACATAAAAGTTTATTTAATTACAACCTAATTTAACTTGAACAAAATTAGGCTTTATCTCATTCTAAAAGTCCACGTTTTCGCGTTCATCCTCCCCACAATTTATTTTTGGTGTATTGCTGGTTCTAGGTTTTATTTATTTTTATTAATACAGCTTCATTTAGTATTTCTTATAAGATTGGTTTTGTGGTTATGAATTATTTGAACTTTTGCTTCTCTGTAAAACTATTTATGATTACTCAATTGTAAGTGACAACCCTCGGTTGGAAGTTCTTTGGTTTCAGTATTTTGAATATATTATGAAATTCCCTTCTGATCTGTAATGTTTCAACTGATAAATCTGCTGATAGTTTTATGGAGGTTTCTACGTATGTAAATAATTTTTCTCTAGCAGCTTTTAAAAATCTCCCTCTCTTATATTTTTGTCATTTTAATCATCATCTGTCCAGGTGTATGTCTGGGTTACTTTTGTTTTGGATTCTTTGATTTTCCTGTGTCTAGAGATTTTTCTTTCCTCGTGTTAGGGTATTTTTTAGCTATTATTTCTTCAAATATAATTTATAACCCTTTATCTTCTCTTCAAAGACCTTTCTGATGAGACTACTCTTCCTCTTGATGTTATCCTGTAAATCTCATATGCTGTCTTTGTTTTTTTAATTTTTTTCTGTTTGTTGATGTATTTGAATATATTTCTCTGTCCTATCTTATAGTTCACTGGTTTTATTGGACGTTTATACTATCCTACTGTTGAACAACCCTAATTTACTCTTGAGTTATGTGCATTCTCTTCAGAACTTCCTCATATTTCTTCTGTCTTTGATTTATGTATATTTTCCCCTTAATCCTTATGTTTAAGGATTGTTATTGAAACAGTTGCTTCAAATTCTTGATCATTTTACTTAATTTGGTTATATGTAGATTTCCCCCTTGGGTTTTCTTTTGGTACATCATTTAACATGTATTTATCTTTCCTTTTCTTCTGTTTGGCATTCTGTATTTATTTCAATAGGTTAGATTTCTCCTACATAAAGGCTTTCTGTTAAGACTATCAAGTTACCTTGTACAGGCATGGAGTGTTGGTCTGGAACATTGGGCTTCCTTTAGTTATGTAATTCATGACTCATCAGAATTGTTGAAGCTCTTGATGAAGCACTGATTTGAGGCTTCATATTTCGAGACTAGCCTACAAGGTTGGAGTTGTGTTAGGGAATACAGAGGTTTTCCACAGAATAACAAGTACAAGGAAACAGACTCATGTATTATGGTCCTACTCCACAAGCTGGCCATAGTTCTAACAGAGGCCACTGGGGAAAAAAAAAGATGAGAACTGCTTGCACACTCCTTTGTGAAAATTTCTCACTCCTGCAGAGGAGTAGCAGTCCCAACAAGAGTTTGGGGAGCAACAAATAATCCCTTCAGCCTTGGGGTAGAATCTTTAGAAAGTACCAGGTAGAAACTAAACTGTTTATCAGTAACCTCAGAAGGCACAAACTGCTATTTCAATGAAGCATCTCAAAATATCCTCCCTGAGTGGGCTGGAGAATGCAATGTTCTTTGTCTGGCATCACTCAGCTATCTGTACTGTCATAGACCTGGCTGTGTTTCTCCAGCATCCCAATGAATACTGAACACACTCTGGTGAAAGTACACTAATTGCAGAGAAAATGGACATTTCCCCTTAGAACCTACCTGCAATGTCAGTCTTCAGTCTCTTCAAGGCAGGGAAGACTTATCTTGCATCACAAGGAGGATACCCCTCTTTACACACCATTTTGAAGTTTTGGGCTAAACAATTGAAAGCCAGTTTCCAGGTAGTGGCCACATATTGAGGAGTAAGGCCCTCCATCTCTGGGTAGAGTGTCCATATTACTGGTGTCTCCCTACAGACCTCAGAGTCTCTGAACAGGGTGACATGATGCCAAGACAGGTTGGACTTTCCTACTCTTTATGAATATGTGTGTCCTTTCTTTTTGTGGAATTGCTGGCTCCTGATCCTTTTCAAAGGTCATAAATTCTAAAAGGATATAGTTTTGTTGTGTCTGTGGGTAAAAGGTGAGCTCAAGATCTTAATAGTCTGCCATTTTGAAATCTCTTCTGTTATCTAGCCATAATTGCGATTTTAAAATCTCATATCTTGTGACCATTATATCAGATACATTACCCTTGGAATACTTCCTTGTATTCATTTAATTTTCATATTCTTGTTGGTTGTCATGTATCTACTTTCTAAGATGGATGAGTATCTTTTTTACCTCACAGGGTTCTCTAGAAAATCCCATAAGAATTATGTATCAATCCCTTTGCCAAATGATTATAAATATACTAGTCAGTTTTCTAGTTATTTCCTTGAGAAGACTGAAATTAGTTTTCCTTGTTTATTTGATTTATTTCTTTACTGAACAAAAGAAGATTAACTTTTATGCTTTAAATTGAAGATACTAAAGTGGCAAATCTTATAGGCTAATATTGAGATATAGATACTTTACTAATTCAAGATATCTTATAAATTCTCATAGGCTGTGCCTGACACATTTCTTTTTAACTTAATAAATATTTAACAAAAATGATTTGCCATCTATTTAATAAATATATATGTAATGTTTCTATCAGGTTCTGTGCTTGATGATGAAGAGGAAGAATAAGGATTCTTTGGCTTCAAGTAATACATTTTGTCAAACAGCTATATAAATCAAAAAAATCAAACAGATCATTATCTAAAGTTATTATAAAATAGCATCTTGCTGGACATTTTTCAGAAATAAAAATGAAGTTCACTATTTATACTCAGGTTTTGTTATACTTACTTATTTGGAGATAAGATATTCCATAAATTTGCTAACTTTTGTTAAAAATGATGAGTTCTTTTTTATCTTTATGTTTTGGAGCACCTTAAGCTTAGTCTCTTTCTGGCTTCTGTCAGTCATATAAGTCATTCCATTTTGTTCTGTTCAAATGTCAGCCTTCTTATTATATTTGACTCCACTTGTCCTAAAGTTTTTATTAGGTACCCTTTAACAACAGGTTTTATTATTTATGAATAAGAGCTATTATTATCCAAATATATTTTAAACATTGATTAATATATTTTTTCTTTAAAGTGCATGTTTTAAACAATGCATCTCTTTACTAAGATGACAGATTATCCTCCTTAATATCATGAAAACAAGATATGTGGTAGAGCAAATCTTTGAATGACCTAATGTTTTATTTCCACAGTTGGTTATTGTGACTGTAATGTTGCAAATCTCTGTGAGATCTGTTTCATAGTCTGTAATAAAGACAATTGCTGGGATATGTTTGTTGCACAAATCCAGAACAGGTTAGGTATTATTTTTATTGATACGATTCCATCTATGTTAATGTCTATGTAAATTTATCTGGGTGCTAAATTGACATAAAAATTTGCTTTGATTAATCATAAAAATTATAATGATTATTGCAAAACAAGACATTCCATTAAGAAGACTGCAAAAATTAATCAACCATAGTAGGAAATATCCACAATTCATGGCAAAAACCAATGCAGATAAACTTAGTAAACAAAAGTACTTAGTAGGCAAGTTTTTTTTTTCACTTTTTTGGGGATTTGTGAAACAAGTAGGTAGCAGATACTCCATTAGTGCAGTTGTCTCGTTCATGTACTATAATTTTCACATAATATATTTCACTAAATAGCAATTCTCAAGGGAGGAAGGGATTTTCATAGTAATTCTCAACTCTAGATGCCTGTTACAGCCACCTGAAGACATTTGAAAGCTTGCAATGCCCATTTTGTATTCCAGACCAATTATCTTAGCACCTCTGGGCTAGAAACCAAGTCTTGGTAATTTTTTAAAGAAACAATACAGGCAGGAATGAAGGTGAGCAGAAGCAGGCAGGCAGGAAAAAAGAGGGGGAAGAAGCAATGTATTAAATTTATTTATTTGTTCACTTTAGCAACTTCCCTTGGCCCAAGGTCTTGGGATGTATGTGAACTAAACCTGTAGGTCACTAGGGCATGCTAACTCCCTAGTTGTTTCAAATACATAGCCAAATTTGAGAACTACTTTAATTCTTATTCAATTAGTATAGATTAGATTTAGCAAATTTTATTTTTTCTAAGGCAAAGTCTATAAAATCCAAAATTTTATTGTGGAGAAATATTGGTTGCTAGCCTTTTTATGCATTTTAGCACAATAGTTGCTAAAATGGTTAGCAAAATAATTTTATTGTGATATAAAATATAGTTCCATGCTGGTTTAGGACCCATTGCCACAGAAAAGGTAAAGGTTAGTGTCATGAGTACTTGCCAGTGAAGTGAAACAACTCACATGTAAATGTGCACACTTGGCTATGAATGATATAAAATCTTCTAAATCATAATACCTGCCTTTAATATGCTTATTCAATCTCTGATAAATAGATGCAATTTAGGTTGTTTTCCTGATCTTATATTTAATCAAATTCTAAATTTTGCATGCTGCTTTGACCAGATTAGATTTCAAGTCTATTGAGTAGGGTGATTATGTTGAGCCAAATAATAACCATGATATGCATATTTTTACAATATTATTATTGAAAGTGTTAAAAATGATAGTGTATTAAATATACTCATTTGAAATCTGAAAACATACAACAGATGAATCATTTTTCCATTTTTCTGGTGGTTTTATCATAAGACTGCTAGGTAAACACAATGCTTCGTAGGGCAGAAAAGACAGCAAGAAAATTATTGAGTAGGAGGTAGCTAGGAAAGTGGAGCCGAAATGGAGCATGACAGTGACTTACAGTCAATGGCAACAAGAGAAGTATGTAGGAACTGGATGGTAAGGTAATATAGGGTATGCAATATGAATATTCTGATCCCTTTGAAATGTGCAAAAAATCATTATTATATTGCTCTTACCTAAAATTGTGTGATGTGTATCTTAGTCTTTCACTCTGTAATCATTCTTCAAGTGACTATTATCAAGAAATGTATCTAAATATGAAAAATACTCAATACATCTTTGATATATTCCTTTCAGTGCAAAAGTTTTGAGAAATCTCTTGGAGATTAGAGATTTTGTTATTTATTCACTTAGATAGCTTTGAATAACAGATACTATAATTATATGTGAAGGTTCACTATTCATCAACTATATCATAACACATACTGCCCACAACCAAAGTACCAATAATTTTCCACCAATTTTCATTGGATTCTACAACGCTTGTTCCTACTCCCATGACTTCCCTTTTGTCAAGCTCTATTCGATTATCAAAGTCCAAGACTTGTTTTTCTTTTAGCACGTCCATTTGCTTTGCTTCTTATTCCTCACATTAGTCAGATTATCTTTTATTTATTTTTCTCTTTAGATTTGATTCACTTATCATAATATCCTTTAGTTCATCCATGTTATCACAATGGTCAGAATTACATCTTTTTTAGTACTGCATAGCATCTCATTTTGTATATGTCCCGTCCCATCTTTATGCATCATTTTTCAATGAGTATTTAGGTTGTTTACAATTCTTGGCTATTGTACATATTACTAAAATAAGCATGGCTTTCATATATACCTTCAAATCAGTGTTTCTGTGGTTTTGGGGTCAATACTCAGTAGTAGGATAACAGGATCCCTTTTTTCTGCATCCTCACCAAAATTTATTGTTTTTAGTATTTTGCATAATAGTCATTCTCAAATGTGTGAAATGATATCTCATCCTTATTACAATTTGTATTTCACAAATAGCAAGAGAGGAAGAATATCTTTTTTATGTGCCTGTTGACCATATCTGTGTTTTATTTGAAGAGATATTTATTTAGATATACTGCCAATTTTTTATTAGCTTGCTTGTTTTTCTGTTGAGTTTTCTTCATTATTCATATATTTTGTATAGACAGCTCTAAAACCGATATAATAGAAAACATTGCCTATGTTTTCTTCTATGTATTTTATGACTTCTGTCCTTAGTAAGTTTCTAATCCATTTTGAATGATTTTTTATGTACGGTGCTAAAGAGTGATCTAGTTTAACTCTATTGCACATGGCTATTCAGTTTTCCCAGCACCATTTGGAGAAAAGAAATTTCTTTCTCCATCATATGCTCTTGGTACTTCTAATAAATTAATTGTCCATATGTATTTGAATCTATTTCAGGTGACTCAAATCTATTCCACTGATCTGTGTATCTGTTCTTATTCTAATACTACACGGCTTTGATCACTATCACTTTATAGTACCATTTGTAAACTGGAAATGCCTCACCTCCAGTTTTGTTAGTTCTGATGTGCCCTGGTGACACAGGTGTTAAACCCATGCCAGTGGAACAGTACATATAAAGTCCAAGGACCAGGGTTCATGACTCAAGACTGGAGAGGGGTGAAGGGGACAGAAATTGAACTACTAACTGAAAATGCTTCTTCCTCCTCTCTTGCTTCCTGACTGCTGAATGACTGAATTCATTGTTTACTCCTTTCTTTTCAGTCAGTCATTCAATCAATAGGTTAATTCTTCCCAACCACATGCATGGAATATCTTTCCATCTCATTGTATCCTTTCAAAAATTTATTTTATTGATATCTTATAATTTTCATTTTGCAGGTCTTTCACCTCCTTTGTTAAGTTTATTCCAAGGCATTTGACTATTCATTTTCCTATTGTTACAAATACATTGCAAATTACCTTCTCTTCTATCCCATTGTTTGCATATAAAAATACAACTGATTTTTGAATTTCAATTTTGTAAGCTGCGTCTTTACTGTACTCATTGATTAATTTAATAATTTGTGGTGAAGTCATTAAAGGTTTCCATATTATTGTTGTTTGCAAATAGCAGATGTTTTATTTCTTTCCAAATTTGCATTTCTTGAATTTCTTCTTGCTTACTTGGTCTGACTTGGACTTAAATTTCAATGTTTAATAGCTGCTGTGACAGTTGATACCTTCCTCTTGTTATGATCTTGAAGAAAACATTTTCATTATTTTCACCATTAAGTATTATTTTGGCTATGATGATCATATATGACCTTTATTATTTTGAGGTATGCTCCATCTATTCCCTAATTTATGGAACATTTTATCATAATGGGTGTTTAATCTTGACAAATGCTTCCCCTGCATCTTTTAATAAGATCATATGATCTTGTTTCCTTCCTCTTGTCAATGTGGTGCATTATATTAACTAGATTTTTGCATGTTGAGTCATGCTTGCAACCCTGAGAGAGATCTACTTAGGCATGATGGATAATCTTTTGATGCATTGTTGAATTTGGTTGGCTAAAATTTTTTGAGGATTTTTGCAATTATATTAATTGGCGATATTGCTCTAGAATTTTCTTCTTTATGATGACCTTGTCTCCTTTTGGTATCAGCATAACTTTGGGCTCATAGAAATTGTTTGGAAGTGTTCCCTGTCCTTCAGGGTTTTGGAGTAATTTGATAAGTCTAGGTATTAATTCTTCTCTGAAGGTTAGGTAAGACTCACAAGTAGAATCATCTGATTCTGGGATTTTGTTATTGGGAAGACTAGTGGTTACTTGATCAATTTATTTGCTATTGATTGGTCTGTTCAGGTTTTCTTTTCCTTCTTGATTCTATTTTGGTAGGTTGTATAATTCTAAGAATTTAACACTGTTCACTAGGTTGTCCAATTTATTGGCATATAGCTGTTCTTAGTATCTCTTGGAATGTGGTTATGTTTTTAACTTCATGTTGATACTCTAAGACTTTAGAATTATGAGTTCAATTCATTAACATTTAGGGTAATTCTACAAATGTAGCTGTTTATTGCAAGTTTGCTATTTGTTTACTGGATATTGTGTAGACAGTGCCTTTCTTTTCTTCTCTTCTCATGTGTTTTTAAATATTTATATTAGTTTGGTTTCCCTGTTCATTTTCTTTTTTAAATGCTTTTATGTTTTGTAGTTTCCCATGGTACATACAAGTTATAACCTTTTGCTAACATTTAAGCAAGTTGTCTTGATCTCATTCTAACAATATGCATTTTTCTCTCCACACATTTAAGTTTTTGATATATTGTTTCTTCTAATTGGGATTATCTGTCATTTTATAGAAATTGCTTAGTATTATTAGAAAGCTCTTTTAGTGGCAATGAATTTATTTAAAATTTTTATCTATAATGTTTTTTATTTCTTCAGTTCTAAGTAACAATATAGAGTATTCTTAATTGGAGTACCTTTTCTTTCTGTATTTTCAATGTTTCATACCCTTTTGCCCTGTAGAGTTTCTCCTGAATATTCTGAAGATGATTTTATGGAAACTCCCTTTTATGTAATTTGTTTTTCTCTAGCTCTTATTAATAATCTCTTTTTTCATCATTCTAATTACACAGTATGTCTTGATGTATGTCTCTTTGGGTTTCTTTTGTTTGGAACTTTTGAGATACCTGGGTCTGGAGGTAGTTTATTTTCTTATGTTAGGGAAATTCTCAACTATTAACTATTTAAACAGATTTTCTAGCCCCCCTCTCTCTCGTCTCCTTTTTGGGACCTCTATGGTATAAATGCTGCTCCTGTTTATGTTATCTGATCTGTCTCCTATGCAGTCTTCATCTATATTTTTTCTATTCGCTGGTCTCTTTGGGTGCATCCTACTGTCCTATATTCTAACTCATTGATTAAATTGTAGATTTCTTTCAGTTTGCTATTGAAACCCTTGATTGTGTTCTTTAGCTCTATTCTGTTGTATTGTTGCATAATTTCTCTATATTTGGTGTATTTTTCTCTTCATTCCCTCATAGTTCTCTTGATTTAAGTGAGTAGCATTAAAACTATTTCTCTAAAATTTTCTTCACAAACTTTACTTAGTTGTGTTGCATTCACATTTTCCCTTGGCATTTTGTATTGGGACAAAATTTTGTGTAAATTTCTATTTCTTTATCTGGCATTCTGCTTTCATTTTTATTGGTTAAGCTAAATGACTTTTTTCCCCACCCTGATGTTATGGATTTGTGTTAAGGTATCTGGTTTCAGAGTATAGGCTTAACTATATACTTTGTATTGCCCCGAATTTTAGGATTTTGAATGTTGTATGAATTCTGCATCAATCAAAATATTTGGATCCTTTTTTTAGCTACCCTTTGATATCTTTTTTTTTACCAGCGTCATTCAGAGATATATTGTTCAGTCTCCAATTAATTTGATGTTTTTCAGCTTTCTTTATGAGATTGATTTCTAGTTTTAAGCCATTGTGGTCAGAAATGATGTTTGGTATGATTTCCTTCATTGTAAATTTGTTGAAATATGTTTTGTGTCTCAGCATAAGATCTATCCTTGAATATAATACATGCGCACTTGAGAAGAAAATGAAATCTGTAGTTGTTGGGTGAAATGCTCATAGGTGTCTATTAAATCTAGCTGTTTCAAATAATCATTTAAAACTGCTGTTTCCTGTTAATTTTCTGACTGGTTGATCTATCCATTGTCTTTTGTTGTAGGTGGGGTGTTGATGTCTCCCACTATTATTGTGTTGATGTTTCTTGGTAGCTCTAATAATACTTGTTTAATGTATTTTGATTATCATTTATTTGGTGCATATTTATTAATATGCATTATGTCTTTTGCTGGATTTACCCTTTAATCACTGTAAATGTCCATCTCTGTCTTTTAGTATGCTCTTTATTTGGAAGTCTATTTTATTTGCTATAAGTATAGTTGCTTCTGCTTTTGTGGTTTCCATTGTTCCAACCGTTTGGAATCTTGTCAACCTCTTTTGGAAGAGGTCAGATTTCCCGAATGCAGCAGAAGTTTGAGTTGTGCTTTTTAATGCATTCAGCCACTCTGCATTGTTTGACTGGTGAGTTCAGTCCATAAACATTTAGGGTAATTATTGATATGCAGTTATTTATTGCTGTTTTGTTATTTGTCTTCGGTATGTTGTTCCAGACAATGCCTTTGTTCTTTTTTTCTTCTTAGGTGACTTGGTATACTTTGGTTTCCCTTCTTTGTTTCCCTTCCATATACATGTATTTTGAGATTACCCTGAAGTTAGCATTAAAGGGTCAATGTTTATTTTCTATTTTTATTTGAAAATAAATTAGTCTTACACTCATTCTAACCATCCACATTTTTATTCTCTTTTCCTTCCCACTTTTTGCATTTGCTCTCACTATTTTTAAGTGTGCTTTTTAACTTTATAGAGCATGACTTAATATTTTTTCCAGAGCTTTTTTGATTTGTTTCTTTAACTTTCGCTTATCAGAAAACTATTTTATCATTTCTTTAGTTCCGAATAATAATCTTGCAGGATATAGTAAATTAGGTTGAAAATCCTTTTCTTTCAGGATTTAGAATATATCATGCAGTTCCCTTCTGGCCTCTAGAATTTAAGATGAGAAATCCACTATCAGTCTTATGGGGACTGCTTTGCATGTGAGTCATTTGTCTCTGGCTGCTTTTAAGAATCTCTTAATCTTGTATGTTTGTCATTTTATGTCTCTGTGTCTAGGTCTAGCTCTTTTTGGATTTATTTTTATAAGTAACTCTTTGAGCTTGCTGTATCTGGAGGCTTACTTCATTCCTCAGGTTAGGGAAGTTCCAAGCCATTTTTTTTCAAATACAGTTTCTGCCCTCCTTTCTCTTCCCATTGTGGTACTACCATAATGTGAATGTTGTTCGTTTTTATGTTATTCCATAAGATTTGAATGCAGTCTTCATTTCTTTGATTCTTTTATTTCTTTTTTTGGTTTGCCTGATCACATTCCTCTGTCCTATCTTGTAGTTCACTGATTCCACTGGAAGCTTCATTCATTCTATTTTTGAGTCCCTCTACTGAGCTCTTTAGTTCAATTATTGTATTCTACATTTCCTTGATATCTTGCCCCATATATTCTCTCTTTTTTTTGTTTTCTTTTACTTTGTTTCTTGTTTTATTGATTTAATGAGTATTTTTATCACTCTTGCCCTAAATTCATCCTCAGGTAGCTTACATATTTCTGCTGTATTCATATTTCCTCCTGGGTATTTTATTGAATCCGTCATTTCACATATATTTCTCTGTCTTGTTCTGTTTGGCGATCTCTTCATATTTCTGTTTTTTTTTTCCTCTGCAGTGATGGCATTGTTCTTGTAGATCACCTTGCTGTTGGCCCACAATTTGCAATTCAGGTGGTGGGATATCCAGTAAGTTGATTCTGAGACTCTCGTGCAATATGGTGATAGGAGAGGGTGGGGGTGGGGAATTCCCCTAGATGTCTTCCAGTTATGGTAGCATTCAGTGTGTTATCACTGCACAGGCTCCATTTGAGACACGGGAGCACCATTTCTCTTTCTACCTGTTGCCAATAGCCCGCTGGGCAAGCTTTTTGCTGCTTTTGAGTGACTATCCAGGAGTTCCTTTTCTTCCAACAGTTTCACTCCCTCTGCTGTGGCCCAAGTCCTGAATCTTTGGTGTAGCTTTGAACCCTACTCTGTCCTTTGTTGCCATCATTTCTATCTCTTCTCTATAGACTTTTCGCCTGCTTTTCCTCAGTGTTTGTTTCTGGAGAATAGGTGAATTCTTAGTTGCTCTGTTGGGAGGATCTGAATATCGTCCCTACCAGGTCACCACCTTCTGACCATCTCTGAACACTTCTTAATGGCAGCAGTGGCATTGGTGGTGGGGCAGTGGCGTTGGTGGTGGGTCAGGCAGCATGGGCCCCTCTTGTAATTATAGAAAGGCAAGAAAAGTTAAACCTGCTGGTATGGAATAGAATGTACATAAGACTGGATCAAATTACTATCCACTGTAAATTGCTATATACATTTCAAACAATTCTATTTAAAAAAATTATACTGATAACTGCTATAAAAACTTTTCAGTTATTTTCCCCAGAATAAAAGACAGTGCACAACATTATTTTAAAACATCATGAATGCCCAGGATTTAAGATAATTCTGAGAATAGGAGAAATTGATATTACTGATCTTCTTCTGAACAGATGAACTTAAAGACTACCAGCAAGTCCATGATAAGAACAAATTTTGCTGAAAGATAATATCAGTTATTTTGCCAAAATTGTTTTAGGAAATTAAAGGTGTTTGTGAGCAGTAATATTTCTATTACCTGAAAATAGAGTGTTTTTTTTTAATCTGTAACCTGTGTATTTTCAACTGCAATATATAGGTTTCATTTGGGGGATAATCTGATATCAACTTTGATTTTTTATTGCAAAAATTTGTGTAAAAATTTTGAAACTCTGGGGTCCAGTTAATAAAATGCCATCTTTTCACATCTGGGACCACAATTTAAATTTAATCTGAAGAACTTGATGAAATACGCTAACCTTCCTGGAAACAATTTGGGTAGATAGTGAACTGTAGTATCAAGAGGTTTGTAGATACTAAAAGCACTTTACTTTGACCCACTGCTTTCTCATTCCAAAAATCTACAGATTGCATACATATAATCTATAATGATATTGCAAGGAATACGAGAACAGATGGTTTGTCTGTAACAAAATATGACTTTTATGCAGTGAACTGTTATATCATCATCATCATTAGGAGAGCAATATATATTATGATAAAGAAATGCTGGCAAAACCTATGATACTAGTCTCTTACTATTACAATGTATGGATTTTCTAACAGATTATAGTTGTTTTTAGAGTAGTACTAGCCATTTATATAGCAATGTGTAGTATGCCTTAAATTTGAGTCATGCAAGATAACTAAATTTGAAATTAAGTAATATATTGAAATAAATCGTCTATGTGTTTATTTATATATATATATAAATTCATTAGAAAAGTTTTTTCAACACTGCTTTATCACATCTAGGTGTTTTTTTTTTTATTTTCATTAATGAGCCCAGAAATATCTTTTTTTTGTTAATGCACACAAATATCCCAACCACCTTCACAGAAGATTCAGAATTATCCCTAAAAAGATATAGTATTATAAACTAATGAAACATTAATAAAAAAATACACACACAAGCAAACACATCTACTCCAACCCAATTTTAACCTTTTAGAGTTTATGCACAGAATGAATATGAATAGATTAGTTTTGCAATCTTAAACAAGCAAAATAAACTATCAAATTATTCTGTGGTGCCTAAAATATATTAGGGATAATAAGTCCTTAGTTTTGTTGTGCTTTCTCCTTTTAGAGAAAACTCCGTAAGTTATTACTAAATTTATAGCTTGACATATTAAAATCTTTGGAAATTGGTTACATAGTGTTTATGTACCTGAATACACAGAAGTAGAAAAATCCTATCTTGAACAAAAGCATCAGAAATCTGATTTATGAATTTGCAAGTACTTTTAAATCATTACTTACTCTACTGTGTGACATTTTAAAAATGTAAATTGTTGAAAATAATATATAGATGTCTTACAAAACACTAGCAACACTTTTTCAGGCAAAATAATATTACTTTCTACATGAAAAGTAATACGGAATTCTGACTCCTTTCTAGGTCTATATTCATCTTTGAAACTACGGTTACACTGCACCACTTATTTCTGTGAATAGGATGGAGGCTGAAAAATAGAATGATTTTCAGTCATACTTTAAATAGAGATATTCCTCAGCTATTGAAAGACACAGCTGTGGTTATCTGCTTTTTATCTTGCTATTTGAATGATTCCTTATATCAGAGAGTGAGGATTTTTCACACCAAACTTTGTTTTAATAGACTAAAATAGAGAAGTTCTAATTAGTTAAGCTTAATTGTTATCATGTATTCCACATTTTGATTATCATTTTTAAGGCATTGCAATGTAGAGTAATTGACAGTAAAACAATTTCAAATATCATTTAAAACTTTTCCTAATACTTTAAAGGTCTACACATATTTCTGTCACTAAGGATTATTATATATATATATATATATATCAATGATCCTGCTAATGTGAAAAAGTTGACCAGTTTGTGATTAATAGAGATTTGTGGCAGACATAGTAATAGGCAAGAACAGTTTAATACACATTGCATCCAGAGTGTTGGTTAATATAATTTGCTTAGTTCCATTTTTCAGTTCTGAAGGAAATTAATGAAGTAACATTTTATAATGAGAAATTACCGTGGTATATTAGAGTCATGCAAAGGTCAAAAGTGGAAAATGACCTATTATCCCCTTCGTATTCCTAATCTGAAAACCAGTGAGGGATTGGAAAAGTGGGGTGGCAGGGATGAGGTTATAAAATGAATGAATTGAAATGGTAGCTTAAAGAAGAGATTTTCTTTTCATGAGAAAAATGTATTTTCCATTACATGAACAGCAATTCCTTCTTTGGTCTCAGGTTACAGTTGTTCAAAAAGAAGTTTAGTGTCCATGTTGATCTTTGTGTGACTCAAATTACCATTATCCTTTCCCCTGTTGAAGTTTTGTTGCCACCTCTTCCTTCAGAACTGAAAAACAATGGAAGTAAGGAAGAGATATTTGCCAACATTTTGGGTAAAATTTATAGTAAATATTTGCTTATAATTCTGTCTCTGGCAAAACTCTATAAACTACAGTTTCTACAAATGTGATTTTTCGATTTCTTTTGTAATGGGGTAAAAGTTAGTGAAGTGATCAGCTAGAAAAAACTTAAGAGTTTTATATTTGTTTGCTATTTTTTTGTGTAAGGGGCAAGGGTGAGAATGGGCCCATAAATACACTGCAATTATATATAGTGAATCAATTGTATAGTGAAGGAAAAACTGTTGTTATATAATACTTCAATTTATGATTTTTTTCATCTGTAAACTTAATAGCTCCAAATGCAGGACTTATTACATTTTCGTATGCCTTGATCTTTTCTCAAAGTCAACACCTTAGCTCTACATCCATTTACTTTGCCAAGATTATTTGTATAATAAGTTTGAAAGCTCAAAGTAGGAAATCATAAGCAATATCAGAATGAGAAATTAATATTTTTAAATTCATCCTCACAAGGTAAAAGAAAAAAACCTTTATTTGACTATTTCATGTAGCAATTATTATAGAAAAGAACAATACATTGTTCTAAGGTACTTCACATCTGATGTGATTTATTTTCCTATTCTATTGTATACCATAAGAGGCAAAGTTGAAGTCACAAAAGCAGACTGCAAACTTTGACAAAGGCTGTTCACTTTAAGCAATGTTTATTTACTTTGAAGCATATTTAGACTTTAAAGCTAGTGGGTAACTTAAAGATAATTTGCTCCATCTACACCATTTTTCACTTGAAGACCCTAAGACCTATTAAGGGCAAACTGACAACTGGTTTATATGAAGGGCAACTATAGAATGCAAATCTGCTAACTGATAGCTTAATGACATTTCTTCTGAACAAGTAATGCAAAATTTGAAGGAAAACAAATTTGTCTTTAGTTTTCTGTTATCTCCTACATTTATACTGGTTTTTATCTTATTCATTTTATGCAACTCATAGAATTCTGTTTACCATCTTCACTATGATACCATGCTTTATATATTGGCTTAATTATTTCTCCCCTTCCCCTCAATTTCAGGTGAATTTTATTTTTTATTCAAGGATTCTCAAATGAATTGGCTTAAGTGACATAATGAAATTCCAAAGCTGTAGTTATTGATTTTCTTAGGAAACTAGGAGTGAAAGTATTGTGGTCAAAGTTGTGGCTATTTGACAAGTTGTTTTCCCCCCTATATTCTTCCAAAATATCATTTATTCATACATTTCCTTATCTATGTAAAACCAGATGAGTATTAATTACAGGAGGTTGCTGTTTACAATTCTGTTCAGAACTTTTATTCTCATTATGCTCAAATAAGGTAGCACAGTTTTGGAATGTGATATCAACTAATACTAATACATTGTTTCAATCATCTAAGAAACAAATATTCTCTTATGTTTTCTCTTAAATATTTCTCATTGTCAATTATTTATGTATGAGATATTAGGGTAAGTATGGTACTGTGTCTAATATAAGATATATTTGAAAATATTCATGTGATTCTGTTTATCAATTTTGTTAAAAATACTCATCCTTGAGAGTTTGTTCATTTGAAAATGTAGTTGCTTATTTAGATTTGTAAAAATATGGCAGTACAGTGTATTGTCAACTCTATTAGAGGTACAATTCATAGAGTTGCCAATCAAGTTAATTTCAAACAAGGTATTCAACCTTAAGTCCAAGAAAAAGCACACCTGAAGGAAAGAAGGCATCGTCTCTCTGTTTGTAAATTAGTGAACAAGTTGTATTTGTTATCATTCTAGAAAGCATGAGCATTAATAAAGTCAAGAATAATTAATTTTCTTTATCCACCTTAGAAACTATTCAGAAAATTGGTTTTGAATAGAAAAAATAGCGTCTAGTATACCTCCTTGGTTAAGTATTAGTAGATGGTTACATGCATTCCATCAAAAGATGGGTCGTGATCTAATACTGGACTTTACATATACTTAATATATTATATAGAGAAATATATAGTATAATTTTTTCTCTCTCTTATATATGGAAATAATTATTTGCATTTTAGAGCTAATGAAATGGCTTATCTTCTATGATCAATGAAATAGTACTTAAGTTCTCCTGCATAAAATAATTCATTTTGAAAAGCTTATTTTAGTGCTGCAACAGTCAACACATAACTTTTTACTAAAAAAAGTTTGTTTATTGAAAATTTCCTTAATGAAGTTACATTCAATTGGAGAATTATATCTACATACTGTAATTTAAATGTTCTCACTCTCATTTTATATCTACCTATTCAATACTTTCATGTAGGTCATTTCTTTGTACCACCTGCTGGATCAGATTACCTCTTGATCTCTTTTAGTTTAAAAATTTAGGAAAGCTTGTGAAGCTTGGCACATAGAAGATGATTTTAAAATGCATTTCCAGATAGGTAAATGAAACTGCTACCTATTAGAGCAACAATTTTCTGAGAAGGAAAATAAAATAATAAGTTTTAAGGAAGATACTCTATTTTTACCTCCTGGTACCTCTTGGAATGTTAACATTTGGTACATAACACCAAAGAATCATAACCCCAAAACACCACACACACACACACACACACACACACACACACACACACTGACACAAATCGCTATTGAGACCATTGGGCAAAATAGAAAATCACTTTATTATTTTTACCTAATGAATTAAAAAAGCAGAGGAAATGGAACTGTAGTGAGAGTAAAGAGTCAATTATTCAATCATTTCAATTTGCTGACTTCAATAAAATATAAAGTAATTTGAACAAATAGAAATTAACGAGAGAGTTTGCGTAATAAAAACAAAACAGACTCATATTTGTTTCTGGGATAAATAGCTATCAGAGCTGAAGATCATAATGAAACCATTCAGGAAAACAAAAAGCCTATTGCAATAACATTTGTCATGCAGTACATGTATGAATGTGTGCAGGGATTTTAAATTTATTCTTTGAAAGAAAGACAAATTACTTGGCAAATGTTGAGAAATTATTTTATTTATGAAACTGTCTAATATTATAATTGCAGCCAATATATTACTCTGCTCTGTTTCCAATATACGTTACTCTGATTTGTCTGCAATAGTCCCTACCAAACAATTTTAGACTGCTGACCAAATTATGCTATTTTCTTTAAGGATATATGAACAATTGTGTGGCTTCTTGTCTCATGGCTATCTTATCTCATGACTAAAAATCTTCAAGCAGAAATAAATAACATTACATGTCCTATTAAATAATTACCAAGGCTGTAAGAGACCATGAGTTTAGTCAGCTAATATTTCATTATATGTAAAGTTCTTCTGTGATAATAAAGTAGTAGGTAGCTATCAGTGACATCAAAATGTTACTTTTGATACCAGATTCAAGAAAAATTGATTGTGATAAGTGATATACATCACGCTTTTTAATTTAAATAAAATTTTCCTGTGCAACTAAATGTAAAGCTTAATGCAAAAATGAATAGAATGCAATGAATCACTTAGGTGTTACAGTGAATATATTTAATTTTTCAAGCTTAAAATTCCATTTTGATTCTATTTATAGTATAGAATTAATATTTCATTGCATACATGTATTTATTTCTATTTCGAGACAAAGTACGTTGAGGGTTTGTTTTAAATAGATTTGAGTGAATTAACATAGTTTCATAATGTTATTTAGATTTAAGGAGTGCATCACTGTAAAACTACAATGTAATAATATTGTTACCATCACCAGGTTAGTCCTTCTTTCACTATATAATTGACCATTTCTATTAAATTTGTCCTGTCTCTTTCATGTCCATTCTCGTAATAACAATTTAATTGTATAAAACAAAAGTCTGTTTTTGTTTGGTTTAGTTCATTTGTTTACTTGGTTTCTCTGTATTCCACATATGAGTGAAGTCATACTATTTCATCCTCCTTCTGGCTTGTATCACTAAGGATAATACATTTTAGGTTCATCCATGTTGCAAATGACAGGATTTCTCTTTTTATTGATTACTGAGTAGTATTTCAAAATCTGTGTGCCTTCGTGTGTATGTGTATACCACGTCTTCATTCATCTGTCGACGGACATCTGGGCTTCTTCCAGCTCTTATATTTTTTTAAAATAGTGCTGCAATCAACATGGAGTGCATGACCTGATGTTATTGTATTTTAGGGTAAATGCCAAGGAATTTAGACAACTAGATGATATGGAACTTTCATTCTTAATTTTTTAAGGAATCATCATACTAATATCCATAATGGTTACACAATGTATGCTCTCACCAACAAAGTATAACTGTTCTCTTTTCTCTGTATCCCTTGCCAACACTTGTAGTTTCCATTTTCTGGATAATAGCCATTCTCACAATTAGAAAGGTGATGTCTCATTTTGTTTTGATTTGCATTTTCCTAGTAACAAAAGAGGTGGGACATCTTTTTATATGCCTTTGGGCTATCTGTGCAATACCTAATATCTTACTCTCTCTGTCTTTGCAAATTCAGTAAGATTTACAGCTAATGTCATGGAATGACGACCCTATGTTGTATTCCATGAATTTTATTTTTCCTGTATTATGTCCATGTCTCTAGATCATTTTGAGATAATATTTGTGAATGATGTTAGAGAGTTGTCTTGCTTCAGTCTTTTGTATGCGGCTGTCTAGTTTTACCAACACCATTTATTGAAGAGACATTCATTTCTCTGTTGCACACTTTTGTCTCCTTTGTCACAGATTAACTGACTGTAAGTGAATAGGTTAGTTTATGGTGATTTAACTATACTACACTGATATGTGCCTGTTATTATTCCAGTACCATACCAATTTGATCAATATTGCTTTGTAGTATAGCTCAATGTCTGGGAATGTTATCCATCTAAATTCCTTCTTTTTTGTCATAATTGCTTTGGCTGGTCAAGATTTTTTGTTGTTCCATACAAATTTTAAGACATTTTTCTATTTCCTTGATATAATCCCATGGGATTTTGAAGATAATTTCATTAAATCTGTATATTGCTATAGGTAAGATGACCATGTTAATGATGTTGATTATTCTCAATCATGAGCAGCGGTGTCTTTACATCTCTTTGTATCCTCCTCTATTAATTTTAAGAAAGACTTGTAGTTTTCATTTTATAGGTCTCTCACTTTGTTAAGATATTCCAAGATATTTGATTATTTTATTTCTCTGTTAAATGGTGTGATTTTCTTGACTTCATATTCTTCTATCATTTAATTTGCATATAGAAAGGAAGTAGATTTATGTGCATTGATTTTTAGCCTGTTATTTCACTTTATTAACTGATGAGTTCCAACAGTTTTTTTTGTTTTTTGTTGTAGTAATTATTCTACACATTAAAATAATTTCCTGTATATAGGTTCCCCATTTCTTAGACATATTTCAACACACCATGCTCTCCACCAAATCATCAAGTGTTCTTCACCATTTTCCAGTTGGCTCCAACACCATTTTCCCCACCCACCCAATTCCTTTCTGGTAACCTCATTTCTGTTACAAATATTCCAGGATTGGTCTTGTTTCATTTGTTCCTTTGTTTTGTCTATTCATATTCCATCTATGAGTGTGGTCATCTGGTATTTATGTATCATCTTTTTACTTATTTCACTTAGCATCATCCCCTCTAGTTCCATCCATGTTCATTCAAATTACAGGATTTCATCTCTTCTAAGGTCTGTGTAGTATTGCATTGCATACATGTACCACATCTTCTTTATTCATCTGATGTTGGTCACTTAGGTAATTTCCAGTTCTTAGTTCTTGTGAACAGGGCTGCAATAAACATGGGGATGCACACAACTCTGCAGACGGGTGCTTTTGTATCTTTTTGGTAGATGCTCAGAAGTGGAGTGATGGGATCATATGGGATTTCCATCTCCAGTTTTTTGAGGAATCTCCAAACTGTTCTCCATAAGGGTTGTACCAATTTGCAATCCCATCAATAGTGCAAAAGTGTCCCCTTTCCTCCAAATCATTGCCAGCATTTGTTGCTTTCAGACTTTTGGATAATAGCCAGTCTTTCAGGTGTAAGGTGAAATCTCACTGTTTTTTAATTTTCATTTCCCTGATAGCCATTAAGCAGGAACATAATTTCATGTACCTGTTGGTCATTTGCATCCTCTTCAGAAAAGTGTCTCTCCAGTTTCTCCACCCATTTTTTGATTGGATTGCTTGTTCTGTTATTGAGTTTTGTGAGTTCTTTGTGTATTTTAGATATTAAGCCTTTTTTTTGAAATATCAAATGCAAATATCTTTTCTTGTGGTTTTGGTGCTGTTTTCTTTTGTTGTGAAGGAGCTCCTTAGTTTTATATATTCCCAGTTGGTTCTTTTTCTTTTTCTTTCCCTTGATGGTGGTGTTGGGTCCCCAAAGGCTTCTCTACAACTGATGTCATGGAAAGTCTTTCCTATGTTGTCTTCTAAGAGCTTTATTGTTTCTGGTCTTACATCCAAGTCTCTAATTTATTTCGAGTTAATTTTTGTGAATGGTGTTAGAACGTGATCTAGCTTCATTTTTTTGCATGTGGATGTCCAGTTTTCCCAACACAATTTGTTGAAGAGTTTTCCTTTTTTCTTCATATGCTTTTGACTCCTTTGCTGTAGATTAACTGATTATATGTGATGGGTCAGTTTCTGGTGATTCAATTCTATTCCACTGATCTGTGCCTCTGTGATTATTCCACTACCATACCGTTTTAATCACTATTGCTTTGTAATATAGTTCAGAGCCTGGGAGTGTAATCCCTCCAGATTAATTCATTTTTCTAATGACTATTTTGTCTATTTGTGATCATTTGTTGTTCCATACAAATTATAAGATTTTTAATTCTATCTCCTGGAAATAAGCCTGTGGGATTTTAATGGGGATTGCATTAAACCTGTATATTGCTTTGGGCAAGATGGCCATTTTAATAATATTGATTCTTCCCACTCATGAGCAGTGCTATCTTTCCATTTTTTTGTGTCCTCCTCCATTTTTTTTTTAAGAAGAACTTGCAGTTTTCATTGTACAGAACTTTTACTTCCTTTGTTAGGTATATGACCAGATATTTCATCCATTTTAACTTCTATTTTAAATGATGTAATTTTGGCGATTTCATTTTCTTCTAGTGTGCTGTCATATATAAAAGTGAAACTTATTTTGTGCATTGATTTTGTAGCCTGCCATTTTACTTTATTCGTTAATGAGTTCTAGAAGTTTTTTGACACATTTTTTGAATTTTCAATGTATGTAATCATATCGTCTGCAAATAGAGTTTCACCTCCTCCTCTTCAATATGCATTCCTTTTATTTCCTTTTCTTGCCTAATTGCTCTAGATAAGACCTGTGGACAACCTTACCTTGTTCCTGACCTAAGAGGAAATTATTTCAATTTTTCTCCATTTACTATGATGTTGACTGTGGTTTTTTTCACATATAACTTTTATTATTTTGAGCTATGTTCTTTATATTCCCATTTGCAGAGGGTTTTATCATAAATGAGTGTTGGATGTTGTCAAACATTTCTCTGCATCTATTGATATGATCATGTGGTTTTTCCTCTTTGTTCTTGTTGATACAGTGTATGACATTTATAGATTTGCATATGTTGAACCCTCCTTGTATTGCTGAGATAAGTAGCACTTGTTCATAATGGATGATCTTTTTAATGAATTGTTGAACTTGGTTTGCTAATATGTTGTTGAAAATTTTTGCACCTATGTTCATTAGAGATATTGGTCTGTAATTTTATTCCTTGGTACATCTTTATCAAATTTTGATGTTGGTGTTATATTAGCCTCATAAAAATGTATTTGGGAGAGTTCCCCGTTCAATATTTTGAAAGAGCTTAAGATGAATAGGTGTTAATTCTTCTCTGAATGCTTGGTAGAACTCATTGGAGAAGCCATCTTCTCCTTGGTTTTTAGTTTGGGAAGTCCTTTGATTACTTCTTCAATTTCTTTCCTTACAACTATTCTGTTGAGATTTTCCAATAGATTACACTTTTCCAGAAATCTTTCCATGTCCTCAAGGTTGTCCATTTTGTTGGCATAGAGCTATTCATAGTAGTCCCTTATCATGTTTTGAATTTATATGGCATTTTATAACTTTTCACCATTCATTTGTGATTCTACTTATGATAGTTTTATTTTCTTTTTTTGTTGTGAATCTATTCAATGGATAGTCATTTTATTTTTTCAAAAAAACAACTTTTGTTTTCACTGATCTCCTGGATTGTCTTTTTGTTTTCTGCTTCATTTATTTCACTTGAATTTTGATAATTTCCTTTCTTCTGCTGATTTTTAACTTTAATTGTTATTCTTTCGCTAGTTGTTTTAAATGTAGAGTTATGTTGCCTATTTCCGATCTTTCTTGTTTCTTGAAATAGACCTACATTGTGAAGAATTTCTTCTTAGTAGTGCTTTTGCTGCATCCCATAGATTCTGGTAGCTGTGTCTTCATTCTCATTTGTTTCTAAGTTTTAAAGTTACTCTTTGATTTCCTCTTTTACCCAAGAATTCTTCAGGAGCATATTGCTGACTTTCTCACTAGTTCGGGTTTTACAGCTTTCTTTTTGTGGTTGATTTCCAGTTTTAGGCCATTGTGATCAGAGAAGATGTTTGGTATGACTTCAATCTTTGTAAATTTATTGAGAGATGTTTTGTGTCCCAGTATATGATTAATCCTTGAGAATGTTCCATGAGCACTCTAGAAAAAAGTAAAATCTATAGTCGTTGGATGAAGTGATTGGCATATGTCTATTAGACCTATCTGCTCCATATGGTCATTTAACATGGCTATTTCCCTCTTATTTTTCAGCATGGTTGATATGCCCATTGTTGTGAGTGGGATATTGAATTCCCTCATTATTGTGCTGCTGTCAATGTCTCTCTTCAGGTCTAATAATATTCGCTTAATATATTTTGATGCTCCTTTATTTGATGTATATATGTTTGTAAATGTTTTGGAAGCTGCTGGATTGACACTATTCCTTACATAATGCTGTTCCTATTTTTTTTGTGGTTGCCATTCACTGTAGGATTGTCTTCCAGTCATTGACTTTGAACCTTTGTTTATCTTTTGGAAGAAGGTAGGTTTCCTGAATGCAGCAGGAGGTTGGGTTCGGCTTTTTAATCCATTCAGCCACTCTGTGTCCTGTGACTGGTAAATTCAGTCCATTAATGTTTAGGGTGATTATTGATATATAGCTGCTTAGTGTCATTTTATAATTTGTCTTTTGTATGTTTCTCCAGATGATGCCTTTGTTCTCTTTCTCTTGTTTTAGGTTGTATGGGTGCAGTTATGTTTTGATTGATTTTGCCTTTTGTTTTCTTCCTTGCTTTCTCCCTGCGAATGTATTTTGAGATTACCCTGAAGTTAGAATTCACAGTTTTATGTTTACTTTCTAATTATATTTGAAAACATGTTAGTCTTCCACTCATTCTAACTATACACATTTTTGTTCTTTTCTTCCTCCCCCCCTTTAATATTCACTGTCATACTCTTTCTGTGTGATTTCTTTACGCTTTATAGAGAATCCTTTAATATTTTTTGCAAAGCTGGTTTTGTGGTGATGAACTCCTTTTTAACTTCTGCTTGTCAGAAAATGCTTTTATCATTCCTTCAGTTCTGAATGATAATCTTGCCAGATCTAGTATCCTAGGTTGAAACTCCCTTTTCTTTCAGCACTTTGAATATATTATGCCATTCCCTTCTGGCCTGTAGAGTTGTATTTGACAATTATATGGGGGCTCCTCTGTGTGTGACACGTTTTACTCTTGCTGCTTTTAACAGTCATTCTTTATCTTGCATTTTTGAGATTTTTATTTTGATGTGAGTAGGTTTATTCCTCTTTCGGTTTCTATTATTAGAAACTCTTTGAGCTTCCTGGATCTGGAGACTTGCTTTATTCTTCAAATAATGGAAGTTCTCGTCTATCGTGTCTTCAAATATGATTTCTGCCCTCTTTTCTCTCTTTTCCATAGGGGACACTATGATGTGAATGTTGTTCTTTTAGATGCTATTTCAGAGGTCTGGAATTCTGTCTTCATTTATTTGAATTTTTTTTATCTCTGCTTATTTACTTGATTGAGTTCCTCTGTCCTATCTTATAGATCACTGATTCTATCTAAAGCTTCATCCAGCCTGTTGTTGAGACCCTCTATTGAGTTCTTAAATTCAGCCTTCTTATCTGTTTGCTGTCTTTCCCTCTTATAACTGCTTTTGCTGCATCCCATTGATTCTGGATGATTGTGTCTTCATTCTTATTTGCCTCTAAGCAATTTTAAAATTCCTCTTTGATTTCCTCTTTTACCCAAGGGTCATTCAGAAGCATATTGTTTAGTTTTCAACTAATTTTGGGTCTCCAGGTTTCTTTGCGTGCTTTCCTGCTTTAAGTCATTATGGACAGAGAAGATTCTTGGTATAATTTCAATCTGTGCAAATCTTTTGCTACATGTTCTGTGTCCCAGTGTATGATCTATACTTGAGAAGGTTTCACATGCACTTGAGAAAAAAACGAAATCTGTAGTGATTGGATGAAATGTTCAATTATTTTTGATGCTTATTTCCTATTTTTTGTTTGAAAGCAGATTAGTCTTACATTCATTCTAACTATTCACAATTTTATTCTCCTTTCCTCCCCTCAAGTTATATTTGCTATCTTACTGTTTTTAAGTGGGATTTCATTATACTTTATAGAGCATCCATTAATAGTTTTTGCCAATCTGGTTTTGTGTTGATGAATTGCTTCAACTTTTGCTTATTGGAAAAGTTTTTACTTATACCTTTAATTTTGAATGAAAATCTTGCAGGGTATAGTATCCTTGCTTGAAAATCTTTTTATTTTTATCACTTTGAATATATCATGCCATTCTCTTTTGGCCTGTGTAGTTTCATTTGAGAATTCTGCTGAAAATCTTAACAGTATTCCTTTGCGTGTGACTTGTTTTCTTCTGGCTGCTTTTGAGATTCTTACTTTATCTTGTTTTTTGGCATTTTGATGAAAATGTGTCTAGGTATAGGTCTGTTTGGGTTTATTTTATTAGGGACTTTTTACACTTCCTGGGTCTGGAGGCTTGCTTCAGTCTTCTGGTTTGGGAAGTTCTCGGCTATTATTTCTTCAAATATTGTCTCTAGTCCCCTTTCTCTCTTTTCTCCTTCTGGGGCACATCTGATGTGAATGTTGTTCCTTTTGATGTTATCCCATAGGTCTCAAATGCTGCATTCATTTCTTTTCATTCTTTTTTCACTATGTTTGTTTGTTTGAGTGTATTCCTCTGCCCTATCCTTTAGCTCAGAGATTCTTCTGAATGCTTCATCCATTCAATTATTGAGTCCCTCTGTTGAGTCGTTAGTTCAGCTATCTTATTCTTCCATGCTTTCATATTTTGCTTTATTTCTTCTTTCTCTATCATGTTCTTTTTACTTTTTCTATTGTTTTCTTGATTTCTATGAGTATGTTTAGCATTGTTACTCAAAATTCATCCTCCATTAAGTTGCAACCATCTACTGCATTCAGATTTTCCCCTGGAATTTTATTGAAGCCATCATTTCACATATATTTCTCTGCGTTATTGATCTTTTGGGCATTTTGTTTCTATTTCCGTGGTTTGGGTTTCTCTACTGTGATTGCATTGTGTAGGCTGATCTCCTTGTTATTAACCCACAATTCGCAAGCAGATTGCATTTCCGCCTCCAACAATGAGGTGGCACTAGTGCGCTGAACATTTGTCCATTCTTAGAGATTACCACCTTCTTTTAATCCTGTTTTTGGGATGTCTGTTTTGTGGGATACTTGGTGGGTGGATCCTGAGACTCTGGTGCATATGGTGGTGGGAAGGGAGTTGGTGGGCAATTCCCCTAGCTGCCTTCTTTTTATGTTGGTGCCCAGTGTAATTTTACTGCATGGGCTCCAGCTTGAGACCCCGGGTCACTGATTCTTTTTCTTTGCTGTGCCAGTACTCTTTCCCACATCTCTATCTGTGTCTTGCCTCTTGGGCTCTTTGCTACTTTTGGAGGATTGCTACGAGTTCTTTTTCTTCCTGTGGCACTACAGCCCGAATCCTGAATCCCAAATCTGTTGTGCAGCTCTGAAGCCAGATATCTTTGCCTAACCTTTGTGGTTATAAAAGCTGTACATCTCTATAGTCTACACACCTATTTTTCCTCAATGTCTATTTCTGGAGAATAGAATAGATGAATTATTTGTTGCTCTGTATGGAGGATCTGATTCTCACCCCTACTAGGTTGCCATCCTGTGATTGTTTCTGCTGATGTTTTGAAAGGGAAAAGGTCACTGGGGTTGATGTCACAAGTCAATGAATATGTACCAGGAAACTATTCCAAGACTGGAAGCCAAAGAGGAGCAGATGGTGAATTAAGAGGTTTGGGGTGAAGGATCCATCATCCAAGAAGCAGCAATAGAAGCAAGCTAGAGTATCAGGAACCCAGTCAATGTGTGAAGGTGGGCAGCAGATAAACTGTGGTAAAGGAGAGCCCCATGGATATGAGGATGCTGTGCAAAAGTGTTGCTGTGTAATTGTGGCAGTAATGAAGAGGACATTTGCAGTCACATATGAGGAGAGACCTTAAGATATTTTTGACAGGGAAAGTAGCAGTGGAGTGTGGCCATCTTAAAGACCTATAGTTTAATAATCTGTGCCCATTGAGGAGCTGTGGCAGAGAGCTCTAACATTGGGACTAGAAGGAAGGTAGAAAGATAAATACAGAAGGTAAATTCACTTGTGATGCCCTTAAAGTTTAAATTAGTACAATTTTGGGTACCATGATGTTACGATTGTCATGTGTTTGGGAAATGGGGTTAAAGTACATTAACTCTATTGTGTGGCTCACAAAATACATTATTGTCAGAAACAGGGCTAATATTCTTATATTCTGATTTCTCCATGTTATATATATTATCCTTCTATTTTATAATATCCCTTATCTTTAAAATTAAATTAATCAAAGATCAAATAGAGTTGAAACTTTAACCTATTTTTCTAATAAATTTAAAATAAAAAGGCGATGCTTTTGAATTGATGTAAACTTAGAAAAACAACAATTCTCAGTTCTCTTAAGTTAGCTATGATAGTGTGGGTAAAAGGAAAAGTTCCCTCACTACTCTGAGGTTCTTCACAGGCTGGACAAATTAACATTAGGTGTGATTAGTAAGAGAAAAGTATAAATTCAATAACACATATGGAGAGTTTACATGATGGCAAAATCTGAATTAGTTGGGGTACTCCCACATTTATATCCTGAAATGAGGCATGAAAGTGGACCTCGGGTCTCAGGAGAATGTGAGGGCAATCACATTGTGTCAAGGATTAATGACTTTTTATTACTCTAAGTAAGGATAAATAAGTCTTCTTTCTACATTCCTCTAGAGAATATGGACAAAAAAACATTTCTGGATTAGGACAAGGATAGATACCAAGGTGAAGTAGATAGCTTCTTTGATTAAGGGACTGACAGAAGGTTTAGAAGAATGGAGCTTTGTTGCCTGTGGAGTTATTCTCCACAGCCCTTGATTCTTCATGTCCAAGCAAGGTATATACAAGAGACTAATACTAAGAAACTTGGTGTGTTGTTTTAGTCTCCTCAATAGCAAGGAATATAATCTTACAGAAATATCTTTTTACATTCCCCAAGAGATGGATGCAGAAATTTTGCATATGTAAAATCAATATGTTATACTCACATCTGTCTACCTTCAATTGAATCAAATGTTTCTTGTTCATTTTTTTATATGTTAATAGGGTTGCACTTAGCAGTAGCTTATATTTTAGATACTCAGATAATTTTTCAATAAACATCTAAATTATTGATAAAGGTTTCATGTATATATAGTCTAAAGTCTACTGCTATTACAAACCACCATAGTTTAGGGGGCTTAAGCAATAGGAATTTATTTTCTCAAAGCTCTGTGGTATTGAAGTCTAAGATCAAGATCAAGGCATTGTCAGGGTTGGTTCTGATATGTACTCATTTCTTGGTTTATAGGTTACAGACTTCTTGCCGTGTCCCATACTTTAAGGGAGAGAAAGATTGGGGGAGAGAATGACTGAGAGAGAGGGAGAGAGACTGAGAGAGAGAGAGATGAGAATCTGGTGACTATTCCTATTCCATTAAGTGTGCAAATCCTATTGAATTATGACCCTATGTGACATTTTGTAACCTTAATTACCTCCCTAAAGTCCCTAAAGTTCCTAAAGGACCAATCTCTAAATACATCTATATTAACAATTATAGGTTCAACAAATAAACTTTGAGGGGATAGAATCTATCCACAATAGCTGCTAAGCATTCCATTCACTGTTATTTTATCAAACTTTTCTAGTCACACCTCTTAAAAAGTTCTATCTAATTAGAAGAGTAGCTGACACCTGGTACATGTTACTAATACAATAAAACATAACTAAGTGACACAGTACTTTTAAACTACACATACATTCTTGCTTTTTGGTTCCTCTTATTCAAAGCAACATTTAATCAACTTGAAGAGGGAACAATATTTTTTAAAATTATTTTGTATAAAATTAAATTTGATAACAATGGTCTTCATTTTTTAATCATATTTTTCTAAAATGAGTTTCAGTTTCTTGTCAATATTCCATATGCATCGAAGTGATAATTTGGAAGACAGTAGATGAAAGCTTTTTCAAGTTGGGTAAAGACATGATTGTATGGTAACTTTATTTAAACATAGAGCAGTAAGGATATTTATTATTATTCAAAAATTTCATCATCTGGTTCCTAAGGAAATAAGCATTAAGTTGTGAAGTTATGTTTTGTTTGAGTGATACAAATGCAGACCTTTGTTCTGGCAAGGAATGAAACTTATCTAAAAACAAAGCTTTGCATGCGATTCTGATTAGGTTTTCTTTATGCTAATAACGAGAAACATCTACATGACTAAATGTAGAATGCTAAGAGTTGATCGTAATTCAAAAATGCTAAAGCAATAATGAAAGAAAACTGATTATTTTAAATATATAAATATATTTCAGTAATATTTTGTATTCCCGTGTTAAGATGCATAACAATAGACCTTGCCAACTAGAGAGTAGAAATTTTAAAACTCAAATATGGAATGATCAGAAGATAAAAAAATAATAGAGAACGATAACAATGTTAGAAATATTGTACCTCACACATTTACATAGAATGGTACTCCCAGTAAAAGAAAAATACAAAATGTTTCTCAAGAGGATGATAAAAATGCTCCAGGAAATTTGATATTTTAGTTACAAAATCACTACCTATTTTCTTTTATCTGTCACTTCCAAGGTCTTTCAATTGCCTTTGAGTGGTTTTGTGCTACTCCTGCCTCTCATTTATTTTTTCTTTTAACTGTTGTTTGAAGCTATTTCTCTGATGGTTGTCCCTTGGAATGTCAATGAAGTTCTTCTCTGGGGAGGTCCTGGCGTTTTCTTCTTTTTGGACCATTAATGCTTTTTGGATTTCTTTGTCTTGGGCATGGTTTTCTATTCTGTCTTAGATTTAGCACTGTTTTTTTCTTTTTTGTTTTTTGTGTTTGACTTCTTCCTGAGTCATTTTGTTGGGCCCGGTGTGGTCAGTACCAGCCACTTGGCTTCCAATGTCTGGGGTGGTGAGTCTTTTCCTCTCTATAAATGTTCTCTTAGGGTGGGCCATAAATTCTTTTTCAGTGGTGTCTCCTGACTTCTGTAGATATGGTGGGCAATTCTCTCATGTGTTGCTTATAGGAAACTCTCCAATTTAAGGACTGAGTAAAGAAGCCGATCTTATGAGTTCTGTGGAACCCACAGCTCTCCAGCACAGTGGGCAGGAGGCTTCCAGGTAGTTCTATGCACTTCCAATGCACTGTTATGATAGCTTCTTTAAATTTGGGGGCTGGAATGGTTCTTGCTCCCCTAGCTCTTCGACCAGGGATCAAGATTGCTGACCTCTGTGTTCCTTTAAAGACTAGGGATAGGGAATAGGTCTCTCTCTTCACTGTTTTCTAGTTCATGGAATCTCCCAGGAAGATTCCCTGTGCTCAACTAAGCACAGGTTTTGAAACACCCTCTGATGATGCCAGTGGAGCTTGACTTTATATCTCTATAACATCCTAGTCAGGGAGCAGGTTCAATGTCCCTATGAGTCCCTTTGATCTTTTGGGGGTTGTATTCACTTATCACAGCTGTCCAGTAAAAGGGCGGTTCACAAGCAAATCTCCTTGCTTCCCTCAGCTTCTTGGTCAGAGAGCCTCTTCTAGTATTTTTAGAATTAAATGTATACCACAGCACACAATAATTCTGATTAAATTATATAAGATGGCTGGAATTTTTTTACTTATCTTTGTTTCATACAACCATATTACAAAATTACTTTTTTAATATTGTATATTTGGTTCCAAGAAAAACACAAGTAAATAAAATTTGCTCCACATTTTTCATGCATAAAAATCTCTTTAAGCAAAACCATTCTATCAAAATATACCATCTGAGTGGGAATGTCCTCCTTAAGTTTGCAGTGATTATCTGCAATTCATTTGATACTTTTATCCCTTCTTTGGAATTTACCACATTTCTGAGAATTTGATAAGTTGATTCCAACCTGCTTTTTGATAGTTGTCAACAGGAAACTCTTGCTTGTGCAATCTAGAAATAAAAACCACATGCAAAGGCCATGAATATTGTAGTAGTTAATAAGTAATAGTTTTGCTCAGATATTTATTGTACCATCATTTTATGTTCAGTCTCAAAATTCGTCTTTTGAAATACAGAGATCGGGTAGTAAAGGTTTATTTGCATAAGTTATTTTCCTTCTCACATGATACATTTTACTCTTGTACTAGTGTGAAACTGGCATTTGACATCCTCTTCATGGTTGTAGGCTGGCAAATTCATTATTACAAATCACCTTGGTTTAGGTAGGAATGGGCTTATTTAATGTATGAATAACTAAAATCTCAGTAAGTGTTCCATTATTTCTCTAATTGGATAAAAATTTACTCTTAGAACAAAATGCAAATAGTACAATCTGAAGTGAAAACAAAGAATTCTGTAATTATAGTTTTCATTTAAGTTTTTGATCACTTAGAAGGAAAGAAAAATATTATCATTTTTAAAAATCAAGATTTGACTTGCCCTGATGGCTTAGTGGTTAAGTCAAAGATCTCCATCTAGTACAATTCATATACACCCCAAGTACAACCCAGGGTCAGGGAGGAAAACCAAGATGAACAACTAAATAAAATAGATAGATGCTTTTTCCTCTGTCTTCCTGCCTGTCTTCCTGTTCACTGTCATTTCTGCCTGCACTTTTTCTTACAAAAAAATCAATAAGTTTATATTCATTTAAAAACTTTGTAGGCACTATACTACAAAAAGTCTTACTCAGTTAAACAACCTATCATATTTATATGACACTTTTCATCACAGAATGAAGTAGACATTGACTACTTTATTAAAATAATGTAAATTGTATATTAAAATGACCTAATTTTCCATACATCTTCTCTAGACACTCATTGCCATATGGACTGAGATACAAGGTAAACAAAAAATTCTGTTAACCATCAAAATATTTTGTGGAGACAGTTTAGATAACCAGCTAAATTTCCATTATTATCTCCATCATCAGTACTGTAATATTTAAGTGTGGCTCCTGATTGTCTTGAATGAGTAGTGAGCCTACCTTTCTCTATATATCATCAAACTAGTCTGAAAACTTGTCTATTTAAATTTTGATTATTCATGATAAATAAAGATAAATAGGATATTTATAATGCAGAGATAAAAAAGTATAGATGTATTTAACTTGGATTGCATTTTAGGACTCAAATCCTCTTCTTATAAGAAATGAATCAATGGGCACAGAATAAAGTTATTTTCTAAATTAAATGAAGATTAGCATAACTTTCTTAGACAGGGTTATCCAGAATAAAATGAGATTCTTTCCGTAAAGTGCTAATGCAAGATCTGCCATATACCTTGAGTTCTGGATAGATTAGAGTTGCTGTTATCATAAATAATAATGTCAAAATTTATGAATGCTGGACAATACTGATTAGTATAGCAAGGCTTTTTTATTATTTGTGTGCTAATGACTAGAGGTTGCATTTTAAAATGTTACCACTTATTTATAACTTTCCTGGGCTTTCCCAAAATAGTTTATATCATTCTAAGTAAGCATTTTGGGATAATTCTAATCAATATTCATGTATGTTTCACAATGTAATTAAAGATGCCATACACCACCACAATATTTACTGCAGTTAATGGGTTTGGATTAGTCATAAAAAATACAATGAATTATGGCATTCTATATGTACTGGAGCAAAGATAAAATCATCTTTTCTAACAGCTTTCATACTCCTCAGTTCTATGGAGAACACAAAGATACATCATGTGTCTATGGCAATTGGTTAGTGAGGAAAATATAAAAAATATGAACAATCATTGTAGTAGAAAACATTTTTGTCTCATTCTCATCTGGTTTTACACTTCAGATGTTTATAGAACATCTGAAATTTACTTTCCTTGTCTCCTGTTATTGTTTTTAAACTTGTGATATAAATAAACAGGCAATTCAACAAACAGATTAAATAGACTACTATGTCTCCTCTCTCACACACAGACACAAGAACACACACACATACACATACACACATGCACATGTTTTTCTGACTCAAATCAGCCTTAAGGAGAATATAGGAACCATAAGTCATTAGACTAGCTCATATCACAAACAAATAAATGGTATTACAAGGTTTTAAATTAATTCTTACAGTTAGTTGTTGCAATATATGAATATACTAAAATGAAAGAATAATTGCAATCTTGTTATATCCTTTACTCAATCATAAGAAATGCTTTTTTGATAGATAATACATTAATTAGTATTTGTAAAGCATTTTATAACTTGTTAGTGTTAACTGCTTGCAATACTATATGCTTTTTAATATATTGAATTCCTACCTCAGTATGTGCATTTCACACCACACTCATCACTAGTTTTCATGACATTTATCACTTTTCCCTTCCCCTGCACACACCCCTGGTAGTCACAGTCCTGAATCTGGTAAATTTTATTGTCCTTAGTTCATGCATTTGCTTTATTTCTGTGTATACCTTTATTTCCATATCTTGGTTACTGTAAATTGTGTTGCTTTAAACATAGGGATATACATATATGTATATATATATACATATATGTATATATATTTAAATATAATTGTTGATTAGTGTTTTGGAAATCTTTGATTATATGCCTAGTAATGAGATTGCTGGATCAAAGACTAGAGTCATTTTTATTGTCTCCACACTCTCCATCATTTCTGGATTTTAGTCTTTTTGACATACCATTCTCATTGCTGTAAGGTGACAGATCATTGTGGGTTTTATTTGTATTTCTCTAATGATAAATTATGTATACTATTTTCATGTTTCTGCAGGTCATCTGAGTGTCTTTGCTAGAAAGGTATCTATTCAGCTGTTTTGCCCATTTTTTGAGTGGGTTGTTTGCTTTTCTGTTGATAAGGTGTATGGGTTATTGATATATTTTGGAGATTCAGTTCTGTTCTGATGTATATTAAAAAAAATTCTCCCACTAAGTGAGTTGCCCTTTTGTTTTAGTTGTGTTTTCTTTTGATTATAGAAACTTTTATTTTCATATAGTCCCAATTTATTTAGTTTTAGTTTAGTTTCCTTTGTCATTTTTGTCACTTACACAAAGACAATTCTGAGATTGATGGCTTGAAGTGATTTTTTCCTATGTTTTCTTCTAAGCAATCATGATATCAAGTCAGGTCTTTGAACCATTTTGTGTTAATTTTTTGTATGATGCTAAAAATCAATCTATTTCCATTTTTATAGTGGTGATTGTCCAATTTTCAAAGCATAGTTTGTTGACTTGACTTTCCATGCTCAATTGTATGCTCTGTTCTCTTTTGTCATAATTAACTGTTCTTATTGGTGTGATTTTATATTGGGGCATTCAGTTTTATTCCACTGTTCTGTTTTATCTTACCAATACCACACAACTTTAATGGCATTTACTCTATACTTTGATGACAAGAAGACTGATATATCTATTCATATTTTTCTGAGGATAACTTTGGTAATTCAAGGTCTTTCATGATTCCATAAAAACTTCAGTATTGCTTGTTGCATTTCCTTGAAAACTGTTCCTCAAATTTGGATAGGAACTGCATTAAATATCTATATTGTTTGGGAAAGATGGTCATTTAACTGTCATGTTTTCTTATCCATGAGCATGGAATATTCTTACATATCTTTCTGTCTTCTTTTTATCAATTTCTTCTAATTTTTATTACAGAGGACTTTCACTTTCTTTGCTAAGTTTATTACCAGATATTTTGTTTCATATTTTGGTAATATCCTGAAAGAAATTTCTTCCTTGAATTCTCTTTCTTCTATTTCATTTCCTTTGCATATAGAAATGCTACTTAATTTTGTATGTTGACTTTATATTCTGCCATTTTCTGTACTCATTTATCTTTTCTAACATTTTTGGTTGGAAACTTTGAGTTCTACTAGGTATATTGTTATGTCTGTGTAAGTAACGGTAGTTTATTTATAATTTAAATTTTTAATTCCTTTCTTGCCTTATTGTGTCCAAGACTTTCAGGATTATATTAAATAGCAATTATGAGAGTGAGTGTTCTTGTGTTATTCCATATCTTAAAAGGAAAGCTTTCAGTTTTTCTACATCAAGTGTGTTGTTTATTATGGGTTTTCACATATTTGGTTTTTGTTCTGTTGTAGTATGCAACTTGTATTCAAATTTAATATTTTTTTCTATTAAGAATGGATTTTAAATCTTACTGCATGTTTTCTTTTCATCTATTTATGTGATCAGACGATTTTTTGTTTCACTCTTTGTTGATGTACTTTAGTACATCGATTATTTTCACATGTTGAACCATCATTCTTTCTTGGAATAAATTCTACTTGGTCATGATGTATTCTTTTTTAATGTGCTGTTGAATTCTATGTGCCAAGATTTTGTTGGATGTTTTTGCATCTGTATTCATCAGTGATATCATTCTGTAATATCATTCTTTTTTTTGGGTGCTGTTCATATGTTATTTTCAAATCAGTGTAATATTAGCTTCAGAGACTGTATTTGGGAGTTTTTCCTCCTCTGGTTTTGCGGAAGAATTTAAGAAGACTGGACATTAGGACATTCTTTGTATGTTTGGCAGAATTTGATATTGAGGCCATCTGAACCTGGTCTCTTATTGTTTGGAAGACTATTTATATTATTGCTTCAAAATTTATGTTTGTGAATGTCTGTCCACGGTATATGTGTATTCCTGCGTCACTTTTCTAAGGTCATATGTTTCTAGAACTATCTTTATTTGCTCAAGATTGGCAAATGTATTAGCACAGAGGTGTTCATAGTAACATACTAGGATTCTCTATGTCTTCTATAATATCTCTCCTGTTTTATTTCTGACTGTTGTTAGGATTTTCTTGATTTTTTTCTTGATGAGTCTTGCTAAAGTCCCATCAATTCTGTTTGTTTTCATTCATTTGAAGAACTGTCTCTTGGTTTTGTTAATCTTTTGAAAGATCTTGTTTTCAATTTCATTTAGTCCTACTCTAACTTTTCATTCTTTTCTTGTACTGAATTTTTTCAATTGTCCCTTTTCTAGAGACTTCAAATATGTGGTCAGATATTTAACTTGAGATATCACTTGTTTTTGATATGCCCTTCTATCACTATAACTTTGCTCTTAGAATTGCTTTTGCCATATTTCACATTTTCTGATAGCTTCTACCTTCATTTTCATTTGTTTGCATATACTGTTTAATTTCACATTGATGTCCCCATTGTTCCAGGACTTGTTCGGAAGAATACTGTTTAATCTTTACATTTGTGTGGTTCTTCCAGTCTTGGGATTCTGGCTTATTTCTAGTTTTACATCCTTGTGGTTGGAGAGAAACCTACAATTTCAATCATGCTGAATTTCTTAAAATTTGCTATGTGTCCTAGGTTAGTCTATCCTATTCGTGAGAATGGTCTAGAGGTATCTGAGAAGAGTACAAAATCATTTTTGTTAGGGTAGAGGGTATGTCTATGTCTGTTATATCCATATCATCTATAATATAATTTCAGGTCTTTATTGATTTTCCGCCTGTGTGTTCTATTAATGTAAGTGAAGTATTGATGTTCACTATTATTGTGTTGCTGTGAATGTTTACCTTTATGTCTGTTAATATTTGTTTTGTGTATTTAGATGCTCTCATTGTTAGTCTATATAACAATGATAGTTAATTATTGACCATAATGTCATGTCTATGTTTGCTTCATGTTAGACTTTTGGGGTAAAAGTCTATTTTGTCTGTATTAGTATTTTAGTTCACAATATTGTTGCATTCCTGTTGCTCTGATATATTTTTCCACAGTCCTTAACTTTCAACATGTATTTGTCTTAGATCTGATGTGAGTTTCTTGTAGGAATGATTTAATTTTTTATCTATCTAGTCACCTTGTGTCTTTTGATTCATAACTCCAGTCTATTCACAGTTAGGCTCATTATTTAAATGTAACCTTTTGTCATCATTTGAGCCTTTGTTTTCTGTTTGCTTTATATATTTTATTCTTTCTCATTTGTTTCATTTGATTGTTCAGATGATTTTTGATGATGATTCTATTTATTTCTTTACTTTGCTACCTATAAAACTAAGTTTTGTGACTACTTTGTGTGTGGTCTGTAACCTAATCCATCTACTATAGTTGTTTCTGAGCTGATATTATAATATCCAAGTTTTTCTATCCCCTTTTAAGTTTCTTGCATTCGTTCTCTTGTGATTGCTGTGTCTTTACTTAAGATTATAATTTACTGTTTATTACTATTCTTGGGGTTTGTGATATTTTCTTTTTGTTTTCCCTTATGTAGAGCTCCTTTGAATATTCCTTAGAAAGTCAGTATGGTGGTGGAGGACTCCATTGAACTTTTATCAGTGAGAATATTTGCATAATAATTTTGTGAGTTGAGTATTATTGGATGGTTATTTTTGCTTTTTAGTGTTTTGAATGTTATTGCATGCTTTGTTGGTCTGCAGGGTTTTTGCTGAGAAGTCTAATTGCTGCTTAATGGGTATATATTTGAAAGTTTTACTTCTAATTTCTTTCTATTTTCTATGCATTTCTTCATTAAAATTATCTTGAGAACAATGTTTAATGTGCTTTTGTTTTAAATAGGTGGGCTATAGGTGTACTGGCACAGGGGGTAGTATCCTCATATCCTATATTTTATAAGTAGAAGTTTAACATTTCTAGTACAGTTAAGGGTTTTGACAACCCATGCTAAAGTCAATGATACCTGTTCTGTCCTATTGTATAGAGCACTCAGGTCATATATAAGGCTAACTCCAGCCACATAGTCTTTGATGTACACCTGTCAACCTGTTGCTGGAAGGCAGTAAGATAATTTAATGGTATCCACAGCACTTATGAATCGATTTGGTAATCATTTTCTGCAGTGTCAATTGAGTGAACAATCTGACTTCATATGCCATATAAGTTTACCTTTATTTATAGCTTTAAAGTTTCACAGTACACTGCTGAGTTATTAAGTAATTCAGTAACATTCTTCTGTTTTATTTCATTTCATCCAGGTAATAGGAAGATACTGTCCTGAGTAAATTTTACATACCAAGTATTACTAAGTGAAACTACTAGTACAGAAAGGTAACAATGTAGTCTAAAATAATGTTATTTATCATCATCACCCTGATGCCATTAATATACTGCCATTCTTTGGGTGAAAACGATATATAATTGGGAAGGATAGAAACTGAATCACCAAGGTATTTAGGACTCATCTTGTTCATTCCTAAGTTTGAGAACCTTATATGGCTAAAAATTCTAGGAGTAATGTCTGTCACTCTTATTCACACCACGCACTCTGTGATATAAATAAGATAAATGAAAACAGGAAGGAAATGATGGCATATAAAAACTTCTGTTCTTCTCAAAAGTATATATAAATTTCAAATTTCTAAAAGCTGCAACTATGATTATATTTAAATATAATTTCTCTACATGGAACAATTATAGCACTTAGAAAAATAATACCCTAAAATACATTTTAAAGATTAATCAGGCAGCAAAATTTATTTAAATATTTCCAGTTAAATAAGAAAATTAGTCTTTTTCATTTCTTCAATTTCCTCCATTTGCTGTGGAAGGAAGATTGTAACCCTGTCCCGAGTAGCCTTAGAGTGATGGCAAATGCACTGCCAGTGCAAACCTGACTTACACTTTAATACATCTTTGACTCTGCAGAAAAAAACTTACCTCTGTCTCCAACATATCCCTTGGTCTAGGATCAGTCCTCATGTTGTAACTTATTTGCCTAAATCAATCTTAATTAGTTTTATGTATTGCTGTATAATATTCCTGAATTATAGTTCTTTATCAAGAGTAACTTGCCCCATTATTTCTTTCATAGCTAACCACTGCTCAAATTAATACAACAGTTTGAGTAACTAACAAAATTATATCCTTTTCACACATCAATACTTTAAAATAAATGAGTAAAATTAGCATTATGATTATCTATTGACTCTGAGTTGGCAATGTGCTAGAGGAACATGTAGAATAGGAAATATTTTTGCAGCCATCTTAAGAAAATAAAAATTTTCAAATGTAAAAATATTTGAAAAAATATAGAGTAATAGGGGTACTTCTTGTCCTTCATTATGCTTATTATGTAGCATTTATATTCAATTATTTCTGATGTTTATCAATATATAATGAAAACTATAATGATAGGTGTTTGGATTGAATGTCATTTAGGAATTTTTATTACCCAGTTCCCCTAGGAAGTCTACCTCAAAACACATAAATCTTTAATTACCTTTTCCATATTCTATGAAAATATTATCTGTAAAAATTATTTGAAAAAGTCAGAATCACCATGAAAATATTAAAAATTGTAAATATTATAAGAGAGTTCAAGGTTATAAATTACGATAATACATATAATAATATAGAGAAGAATTTTAAATGCTCCAGTATGAAGTTTCTCATCAATCATTTTAGGTATCCATTTTAATGCTCTGAAAAACTAAGATATATATGTCCTATATATATTCAGTCCATAATTACATACATTAAAGCACAATATCTGAAAGTGTCATATCATTGTGGTGCAGAAATAGATATTAGCATTAGACCTGAAAATCTTACTTAGTGGGCCAAAGAATGAACTTGGAAACACTTAAAATTTTTGATATTTCAACTGTATGTTTTCAATAGGAAATGTAATAAATAAATTTTGCTGATCCTTTGAGAGATTTGCAGTGTTCAATTGCCCTCTAAATTCCTCATTTTCTCCTTGTTCTTGGACAGTCTTTGTGAGTAAACATTAAAATATTCTCTAAAGCTTTAAGAGGGCTTATTAGAAAAATCTCATAAAGTATTTATTTTGGACTACCTGTAAAGCTCCACAGGTTTCTGTTATTTGAGAAAATAACATAAATTATGTGAGAATTTGTAATTTTTACACTGAAAATAAATAATTGATTTCTATCATTTTATGTTTGCTCCTGATGGGTTTTGTTTACATTTTTTAATAATTTATTGACCATATATACATCTTTCCATGTAATATGCACCTGATATTAGTACAAAGAGGAAAATTTCTATTCAACTGAGGTATATCATCAAAATATAATTTAATCATCACTAGAGAACTCTAATATAGCAGAATGACTTACTTTAAGCAACTAAGTTATAAGTAATAAGATATGAATAAGGCTATGTCTGTAAATATTTCTTCTTCATAAAAATAAAATCTCTGAGACATAACTTAGATGATTATGAATCATGGACTATGTTATTAAGAATATCCTGTGTTAATTTTTTTAAGAAATTAGATACCGAGGGTAATATTTTTTAACTACTAACATATAATAAAATAAAATAATGATAACAGTAACGTATAGTAAAATAATAGACTGTCTATGGCCAAGATTGAGTAATATGTAGAGTTTCTCCTCTGCTTGAAACAATAAAAAGACCAAAAAATTACATAAAACAATGGTTCTCAAAATGTAATGTTACAGACTTAGTGATGCAGTATTTAAAATATGGAAAACACATGAAGTGATCCCTACTATGGTTTTAGCTTATTGTGTGGATAGGATAGCTAAGCTACAGCATCTACGTATAGAGGAAACCTAGGCAGATTTTTGTACTCTTCAAGGTGACTCTTCTCCTGGTATTTTGAGTACAGGGAAACCAAAGTGGAAAGAGTTCCAGAGCAATGTTAAAGAAAAATTAATAGCATGAAATTTGTATATCAGAAAAGAATTTAAATCTTTAATTAACTAAGCTTCCACATTAACAAGTTAGTAAGAGAAGAGCAGAAAAAAATGAAAGCAAATAGAAGAAAAGAAATATTAAAAAATCAGAGAATAAATGGAATAAAAACTAGTGGAAAAAAATCAATGGAACCAGAAGCTGATTCTTTGAGATTAATAGATAAAACTATAGCCACACTAATCAGAAAAAATAAAATGAGAGAAGACACGACTTATGCCAGGATTCTGTAAGATCGCCTTATTATATATTCTACCTAAATCAGAAGCATAAAAGGGGAATATTAATAGTTACATGCACATATTTAAGAAAATTTGGAATATATGAATTACTCTGGGGTGGGAGAATTTTAAACATCTACTCAGGATTAAGTAGAAAAGCTGAATAACTGATATCAATTAAAATAAATTTATACCTGAAAGGACCTTCTAAGAAGAATATACCAAGAAGTCAGTATGACTTCACTAGGAAATTTTATCTACTCTTCAAGAGCAATGTAAGATGTATTACTATCAGGCAGCATTGTTCCCAGACACTGCAAGTGCAAGTATCCTCACCCAGTGATTAGTTCCTGTTGGGCTATGATGATTGTGATATAGATGGATGTGATCTATGAATTTACCACTCACGTTTCACTTACTACCAGAAACAGCATCTTCCAGGTCCCGGGTACTCTGGACACCTGTGTATGCTAGGCTTCATGTATCCAAAGACCTGCAGACCTTTGACCCCTACCTTGTCCTGTCATAGCTAAGAAAAAGTGCCTACAAGGCATCTGGTCTCTCATTCATTGACACACATGGCACCCAACTGCTGTTAGGAAAAGGTGCCCACTAAGATTCAGGACTTGAAGCCCCTAAACTGCCTCAACCCATACCCAGTGACCTGAAACATTACTGAGGCACTGTGGATCTGTGGTCTGTGAGTTACATACCTCAAATTATGACTTCAGGACACCATCAGCTGCTTAGGAGTGCAGGATATCACACGAGGTGGCCAATGAACTTTGACAGTGACTGAAGACCTGCAGGGGAAGAGACACTTGCCCTACCATCAATATGAAGTTATAGCCACTGTGCACACTGGATTTCACCTGGGTCACCTGTGAACTTCTGTGTTCTTGAGAGCTTTGATGCTAGCAAGAACAGAATCAGTGGCCCATCAAACAGGCACCCTAGAAAGAACTGACCCCATCAGCACTGAAATCAAGAGGCTGGATTCTGCCACATCATATTAAAAGGTAAGAAGAAATCTAAAGTGAAAAAGGAAAGCATAGTGCTAAAAATCAAGGCAGAAAAGAAAAACATGTCAAAATCTAAGTCACCCTAAAAAATATGAATGTCTTAAAGAGATACATAGGTAAGAAGCAGACAAATTAACAGAATAGACAATAAAAACCATCCAAATGAAAACACAAACTTAACAAACATGTAGTGAAATAACAGATATAGAAAACCAAAAGAAAACAAAAACTCAAAGGACAGTAATAAAGCCTTACCTTTCAATCATCACCCTAAACATGAATTAACTAAATTCACCAAATAAAAGATACAGAGTGGCTGGATGGATCAAAAACCGAGTCATCAATATTATTCCTGCAAGAAACTCATATCAGATCTAAAGATAAACATAGTTCAAAGGTCAAGTACTATGAAAAGATATTTCAAAGTGACAGTGATGAAAGGAGATAAGGAACTGCAATACTAATATGCGAAAAGACACACTAACAACTAAAAAAGTTATCATGGGTCAAAGATAGATACTATATTATGGTAAAGTGTGTAATACATCAAAACAAATATATAATGTCTTGAATATATAAACACCCAATGCTGAGCTATCTAAATATATAGCACAATTGCTGACAGAGGTAAAGGCAGACATTGACAGTAATGCAGAGGACTTAAACATTCCACTAACATCAATAATAGGTGATCCAGGTAAAAATAAAAAAAAACAACAAAAAATAAAAACAATAGATCATATGAACGAAGATCACATATAAAAATAGTTTTATCTAACAAAAATAATATATATTCTTCTCAATGGAACATGGAACCTCCTCAAGGATAGACCATATTCAGAAATACAAAACCAGTCTCAGAAAATTTAGCAAGATTGAAAGTATAGAGAGCATCTTCTTGGTCCTGAAGATTAGAAATCAATTAGAAATTAATCAAAAGAAGAAAGCTTCAATAACTACAAATATGTGTAGATAAAACCATATGTTTCTGAACACCTCTTTGATATGTGATGAAATTAAGACTTATCTGGAAATGAATTAAAATAAAGAGACTAGCTGCTGGAACATATGGGATGTGGCAAAAACAGTCCTGAGAGAAAAGGTTTTAGCCATACAAGTACATATCAAGGGAGAACCCAAATTAAGCAGCTAGCCACACACCTTAGGGGACTAGAAAAAGACAAACAATCAAAACCTCAAATGAACAGAAGGAAGGAAATAATAAAAATCAGAGAATAAGTAAACAAAATTGAAAACAAAAAGATCATCCAAAAATCATCCATAAATCCAAGAGCTGTTTCTTTGAAAAAATAAACAAAATAGATACATACCTAGCTAGACTCACTAAAGAAAACAGATAAAACTCTAACAAGTAAAATCAGAAATGAAAGAGATGAGAACATCACAGAAATATAAAGGATCATGAGACTATATGCTAAATATTTTGCCAATATGAAAAAATGGACAAAATTCTAAAATACTGCATCCTTCCAAAACTGAAAAGATGGCTCAACATTGTAAATCAATCAATTTAATAACATATCAACAAAATAAAAATAAACATAGAATAATCTCAATAGATGCAGAAAAAAGCATTTGAAAAGATCCAGCAGCTATTCATAAAAATAACACTGTCAAAATCAGAAGGCACATGCCTCAACATAATAAAAACAATATATGACAAATGCACAGCCAAACTCTTAATCAATGGTGAAATTCTGAGAACTTTTCTTTGAAGATCTGGAAAAAGACGAGGTTGCCTATTATCATCTCTACTCTTCAACATAGTTTGGGAAGTCTTGACCAGATAAAAAAGGAAATAAAAGCATATTAAATTAATCCAAATCTGGAAGTAAGGAACAAAACTATCATTATTCAATGATGACATTATATTATACCTAGAATCCCCAAAAATACACCAAAACTCTGCTAAAAACAATAAACAGATACATCAATGTGACAGGATATAAAACCAACACACAAATATCAGTATTGTTTCTATAAGCAATAAATGAAGTATAGGAAAAGGAAATTAAGAAAGTAATTCCAGTCACAATAGCACTAAGAAGTATCAAATACCTGGGAATAAACCTGACAAAGGAGGTGAAAGACCTCTACAATGAAAACTACAGGAATTTAACAAAATAAATATAAGACATAAAGAAATGGAGAAAATATTCCATGTTCATGGATTGGAAGAATTAACAAAGTTAAAATGGCCAACTTATCCAATGTAGGTTTAATGCAATTCCCATCAAAATGCCAGGAATATTTTTCAAGGAAATTGAAGAAACAATGTTGAAGTTGTTTATTTCTTGTTATTTTTAAATGGAACCACAAAAGACCTTGAATAGCCACATTATCTTAAGAGAAAAATATAACAGGATTGGCACCATAATCCCTGACTTCAAAGTAAACTGCAGAGTGATCATCATCAAAACAGTATGGTATTAGAGCAAAAACAGACAGACCAATGGAGTAAAATTGAGTGCCCAGAAATAAAACCAAACTACATGGTGTGCTAATCTATGACCAAGTTCCAAGTGCATTCAATGGAGGAAAGAATGTCTATCCAACAAATGATATTGGGAAAACCAGACAGACACCTGCAAAAGATAAAAACCTAGATTACGCATTAGCACCATAAAAGGGTTACCTCAAGATGAATCAAAAAATTGGCCATAAGACACTAAGCCATAAAATACTTAGAAGAATATGTTGGAAAAGCACTGCATGATCTCAACCTCAAATATGTCTTTGGGGAAAGAACAGCTACAGCAAAATAAACCAAAGCAAATTAAATAATTGAATATACATAAAAGTACAAAATTTTTTGCACAATGAAAGAAAGCACCATTAAAACACAAAATTAATCCTTGGAGAAGGTATTCATACAACATATAACAGATAAGATCTTAATTTCTAAAATACATAAAGAGTTCATACATCTAAACAATAAAATGCAAATGTTGACTCAAAAATGGTCAGGAATAACGTAATAGATCTCTCTAAAGACACACAAATGACCTACAGACACATGACAACATGTTCTACATCACTGATCATTAGAAAAATGCAAATATAAATTACAATGAGATATCACCTCACACAGTGAGATTGCCCTACTTCAAAATGACTAGGAACAACAGGTTTTTGATGATTTTGGAGAAATAGGAACCCTCCTTCACTGTTGGAAGGTAAACTGGTACAACATCTTTGGGAAACAGTATGGAGATCTCTCAAAAATGAAGGTGGATCTATCTGTCATTTGATCTAGCAATCCTACTACTAGGACAGTACCAAGAGGTTGCAAAATCACTAATCAGAAAAACTATATGTACCCTCATGTTCACAGAAGCACAGAATAGTTAAGACAAGGAAACAATCTAAATGCCCATCAACAGATGACTTTATAAAGAAGCTGTGACATATGTATGCATATATATAGAGAGAGACACATAAATATATTCAATGTAATTCCATACAGCTATTATAGAAAATGAAATAGTGTTCTTTGTCACAATTGGGATGGGATTAGAGGGGATCATATTAAGCGATAAAAGTGAAGTACAAGATGGTTTCACTTATATGTGGAATATAATGAAATTATGGTAAAAATACCAACCAGCCAATTTGACCAAAGAAATGTGGTTACTAGGTGAATGGGAGGTGGGGAGGGAAGGAAAAAGAGGAAAGTGTGGTGGTAAAGGACACTAGAACTCTGTTGGTGGATGTGGTGTGAAATATTGACTGAGATGCAATTTCAATATCCTAAAATGAATATAGTATTGGGAACAAAAAAGATTTAAAAATACTACTTTAATAAAAGAAATAACAAAAAATAATAACAAATAATAAATAAATTTAATAAAAGAAAGACTAAAACATGTAAGAGCACTTCTATATGAATTCTGAGAAAATACATGTCAAATTATTATGAGAGCCTGAAATTATTCTGTCATTTCACAACACAAAATTTCACACAACAAATCCATATATAGACGCAAAAATTCTTAATAAAACGTTATTGAATTCAATTCAACAACATATAGTAAAATGATCTTATTTTGTGAACAAATGGGACTTACCACTGGGATGTGGGATTGGTTTATATCTTCAAATTCAGTAAACATAATTCACAAAAAGAGAAAAAAACATGAGCATCTCAATATAAAAATAGGACACAATATGGCATTTATCTGTCAAAATTCTCAATAGATGAGGACTCAATGCTTTTCATTCTGCTTAAAGAAATCTATGAAAATCTAAAGTAAAAATTATACAAAATGATGAAAGATGGATTTCTTCCTAAAATCAAGAGCAATGCAAGAATGTCACTTCTTTCCACTTCTATTCAACATATTCAACATATGGGAATGTTAGCCAATAAAGAAAGGAAAAAGAAATAACATTGGAAAGGAAGAAGTAAAATTTTTTCTTCACGAATTACATGATTGTTTTAGGGGAAAAATTCTATCAAAAATCTGCTGAAAGTAGCAAGTGACTTTATTAAGTCTATGAGGATAAAAGATCAATATACAAAATCAATTGTGCTTGTATATACTAGGGATCAATCACCCAAATATTAATCATGGTTTAAAATTCAGAGTATTTTTAGGATGTTTTCCTCAAATATTTTATGGTTTATCTGAAATCCTAAACAAAATCATGGTAACTTTTTATTAGAAATTGACAAGCTGATTCTAAAATTAGTATGAGAATACAGAAGAACTAGGATAACATATGAAACTTAACAAAAGAACAATATTGAAAGACTTAACAATACTTGATCTCAAGACTTATTAATGCAATAGAGTGGTTTTCACAAAAGGATAAACAAATAGATCAGTGAACTAGAGTCACTAGTAATAGACTTACACATATATAATTAATGGATTTATTCCGTATAGTATTTTTAATATATTATGCTAGAATATTTGCTTAACTAAACATACTTGCAATACCGTATTTTTATAGGAGCTTATCTCCAACATATATTTTAAAAAGACCCTCCAAATTCAGTAGAAGAAAGCAAACAATCGGACTTAAAACAGTCAATGCAATGCTCACAGACACTGGGACAAAAAGATATATGGGTTACAAACAAGCATGTTAAAATAAATCGAGTCTCTAATCACGAGGGAAATGCAAAATAAAACAACACAAAATATTTTAGAAAGAAGCCCATGGAAACTGTTGAGGCTGTGGATACTTTTAGTATTGATTGTAGTGATGGTTTCATGAGTGTACTCCTATGCCGTAATTTTATTGCAAACCTTAAGTATGTTCAGTTCATTGTATGTTAATTATATTTCAGTAAATCAATTTAAAAAATAAATCTGGTATGCTGTATTTTAAGTTATAGTATCATCAACTCTACCATTAATTAGCATTATAGGAAGTCCTAAAGGCCTTACAAACAATAGTTATTGAATGCCTGCTTTAGTCTTGATATAATGCATGGTGTTTTTTTCCTTTCTGCTCTTTAAAAATTACCTAGAATGTGTTCGACCTTATGGTCAATGCCTGTGCTTGATGAGGTATATCTTTCGAATGGGCCTTTTCCATCTTAACCAATCTGTGCTTTTCATTAGTTTTATAACCACCTTCTCTATAAAACTTTCCCAGATTAATGTCATTCATCCTCAGGCTTTAATATACATTCCATCAAGCTGATTGAGCTCAATATTTCTAAATTAATTCATTTGATTAGAACATTACATCAATAAATTAAATCAATTAGGATTTTAATTTGGGCTCCTATTTATTCTGAAAGTACCACTATCACCACTCATGCTGATACACATTGTTTTTCAGTACAGAAAAATAAATAAATAATAAGTCATTATCATTAATTTACAGATATGTCCTCACTATTTCTGGTCCTAACAGTTATAATTTATATAATGTTATAATATTATATTTATCATATACTTCATAAATTATTGTGATTATTAATAGGCAGTTAACTGAGTTAGACCAATTGTTCTCAAACTGTAGTTCCCAGACCAACAGCCGCAACATTAGGGAATTGGTTCTAAATGAACATTCTCTGGTTGCACACCAGATCAACTGAATCAGAAATTCCAGAATGAGACCCAATGATTTGTGTTTTAATAGGCCTTTGTGATATTCTGAGTCGTGTTAAAGTTGAGAAATACTGAGTAAGACCAAGCGGAAATTAACAAGTTGGAGTCATGTCTAGGTATTCAGTGGGGTTAGGCCATTAGAAAATACATTGAATCCTAAATTAAGAAACAATAATGATATATCTAGCTAATATATATGTGAAAGGCAACATAGGGTCTTAGCTCCTTGTCCTTGCTCTTATTTGAACCTGTTAAAGTTTAATGCCCAGTTTCACGATAAATTAGTGATAAAAATTTAAGATAATTATTTAAAACTTTTGTGTTTCAATTTCATATCTGCAAAATGAGGATGATACTAGTATTTGATTATACTGTATTTATGAGCACTTACTGTAATAATGCATACAAAATTTTTGAGTTGCATAAAATTTAAGTTCTAAGATTTTACATGAAATTTAGTTTTGCTTTTTGCTTTTCTGTGGTTTATACTATATAGTTGATATCCAATATCTGGATATAATTTATTAAATCATTCCTATCTGAAAAAGCAATTTGCATTGAAGAACCAGTGTTTCATCAAGCTTTCAATTTCCAGAAGATAGTTTTCTGACTAAGTTGTCACTGTCCAGAAATGAAACAGAAGTTAATTCTCTACTATAAAGCCATATGTTGCAGGTTCAAAAGAAAAGAGGTTACAGCCAGCCAGCACAGATCATTTGTTTCATTTCACATGAAAAATTTTCCAATTTAATTTAATTTCTACTTTAATCAATCTCTTAGTATCATTTTAGCAATGATTTATATTGAAATTGAAAATTAAAGCATTTCTTCAAATAAATTTTAATTAAGCAAGGTCTATTTAGTATCAATCTTTAATTTCAAGAAAGCTTACAAAACTTTACTTTCATAAACAACTTGCAAATTATTTTCTGTATTGAAAATTGAACTTGGTATCTATTATAACTTCCTGCCTTTGAGATTCAACTAAACTCAAAACCTTCTGATTGCAATTCAGGCTCTGCAAGTAGCGTTTTTCAGATTGTTTTACTATTTCTCTCAGGATTAGAGACTTAAAATCAATCACTTTCAGTTAAGGAAAAAATAGAATTTACTGTTGATTCCTGACATGCCATAAAACCTATCTTTTAAAAAATAAGTATCAGGACAAAACATATTTTCCAATATTGGCTACATCTAACCACATTAATTGTATGTAAAATAATTTTTGTTCCAGAGGACAAGGCATAAAAATGGCTACTCTGAATTCCAGATGAGCACCAAAGTCCATAGATTTCAAATGAATCTTGATCCATTTAGTTCATTTGTAAGTAGCTTCTTATGTTTAAATTATCATATTTGCATCTGCAATAAAGAATATAAAAATAATGTGTTCTAGGATTTGATTCCTGAAATTTGTCTGAAATTCAAGGCATTTGTAGGAAATGTATTAATCTTAAAAATTTTGCATGCGTACACATGTTTTCCAATCCATTGTTGGACTAGAAAAACCAAAAAACAACAAATCCTGAGGGAAAATGTGAGCATCTCTAATCTGCAAAAATCAAATAAATAACACTTCATATGTTATGCTAATGGAACAGGATAACACTCTTGAGTTTCCCAAAGTGTGTAAAATTAAACTTAAAATTAGTAACAGAAAGCATCCAGGAACATTGTGCAAAAAGCTTTCTTTATGTTGTTTACTGGTTAACCTGAAATTTTACTATATATAGTGAGATCATTTATTTTTATCCAGTAATTTATAAATATAAATGTTCATATGTGTGTATACATAGGTACCTATATATGTGCCAATAGATAAATACCAGGTGTAGGGGGTGTATTTATAAAACTCACAGTATTAATTATTATTTGATAATTAATTTATAATTTCTCAATTTAATATACATTTTTAAATTGACCTACCCTTGTATAGCATCAAAAGACTAGAATCTCTATGTAGAATAGTATTGGTCCTATTAACAAAGCTATGTTGTGAATTGAAAAATCAACTAATGAGTTGTATTTCAAGTGTAGGTAATATCAAACCCAAGAGAATTAGAGAAACTATTTTAGTTATTTTACTTATTGTCATTATATTATATTTATAAAGAAACTTTCACCTCAGTGTGACACAATTAAATAATGACAATTACTGCCGACATGCAGGGAAGTTCAATTTTCCAATTAAATCTGTCAACAACACATATACAAAATTATTTTGTGCCTTCAAAGTCATAATCAAATTTAATCTTGTGAGATTTAGTTGTAATGGTGAAGTAGTTGACATTTATTAAATCAAAGTATAGGTACTCCAGGATTCTGAATATAAATATATGAAAAGCCTACTTTATATACATGGCAAATGTATTCCGGATCTTTCATTAATTAACTAATGGTCACACTATCTCAAACATATATATATATATATATATGTAACAAACTCTAATTTTATGAAACATATGAACTCTTTTCCATTGAATTCAGAAATATATTTTCAATGTGATTTTTGTTAGAGTATCTTTTTGTTAGACTGAATTCATTTACTTTATCCAGATATGCTGTAGTGAAAACTGTATGCTGAATGGTTGTTTTATGTCAAATTTAATCATTTTCTTTTCAGATTTTACAAACATTTATGAGATTTACAATACATGGACAATTTTACTAACATATTTATCTCAGCAGCTGAGTGTGTCCTAATAAGATGTGGGCCAATTTATTTATTGCAAAGTGTTCAAAGTAAGTTGTTTAAAAAATAGTTTATAGTCTTATTAACCTAAACCTACCAAACAATTCATGCCACATATTTTTGTCTTCTGTTCTTTACAATGATTTCTCTTCTATTTACACATGTATAAGGAAAAGTTGATGGGGTCAACATATTTGACATCCAACCCAAAGTGACAGTGGGTTACTCCAAATATAAATGGTGATGTGTGCACATTCCTCAGCATTTGCATAAACAATAACTTTTACTCTACTTAAATTATCCATATTTGGCAGTACATAAGTAGAAATATTTATGATTATTTTTAGTATGACTGCGAGATAACTGGTATGCTGAAGTTTCATTGGCGAACAGAACGATATAATTTCTACATTTTGTTTCTTAATATAGAAAATTTACATATGTTAACTAGGAAGCTCTAACCATGTTCTCTAAGATCCCAATGACTTGCATTACTGGCATATTGATTAATTCCACAAGTTCTCTATGAAACTCTGAGTCCTATGCATTGCTCATAGTAAATATGTAATAAGTAAATGTGAATTCTCATTCCCTTTGGAAAGTTAACGGACTTCTTAGGGTTTCAGTCATCAGTGTTTCATAGAAAGCACTACCTTGTTTTCGTTAGTATGTGTCCATGTGTATGTGTGCATGTGTGTGTGCATACACACCCTTTTAGGTTCTTGCCCAAGATACCCTGTATAATAAAAGACAGATTAGCAGAAAAAAGTAATTTAATTTCACACATACGGGAGCCCTAAATATATAAGACAAGCAGGCAATTCATACTCTTTAGAAAAGAAGCAATAAATTTGCGAAGAATTGACAAGACAAGAATTTAGGCTTGGAGTAGTAAATTTATAAAAATGAAATGAGAATTGTTTTTACAACCTTCTGTGGTAGTAAGGATGTTTCTCTACGTCCTAGTAAGGAGAAAGTATCTTTCACATGGGGGATTTATCTCCTGCTTTCAAGGACTAACAGGAGGGTCAGAGTCGTCCTGCATCAGCTATTTTTCAAGTCACTTTAATTGAAACTAATTAATTTGTTAGAGTGGTATATTTTTGGGGTTGTCTTCCATGAATTTTGTCACATCACTAGAAATATGGCGACACCCACAGGTCATTTATTCATCAAACATTTATTGAATGTCCCCTATAAATGGTTCTTGGACCTGGAGATAAAGAGTTGAGTATGACAACTTTCCAACTGGAGTGAGTATTATAGTCATACAAGAGAGTGACACAAAATTGAAATATATATTATAATGGGAATAGATTGCACAATAGAGATATGTATTTTTATGAGGATCTTCCAGTTAACAGGAAAAAGCAAGCCAATCTGAGTATTTAGATTTCTAGAGATTAATTGATATAACCAGTGATGATGCCAACATATTATCTTGAGGGTTCTTAAAGCTGTTAATGATGGGCAAATGTTTTGGATAGTGATTTATTTTGGAAACTAAATGACTATATTTATATCCATCATTTATGGTATTTAGTATGTGCTAGGAACTACATTAAGGAATGCATAGTCCCAAAGAGATGAGGAAAATAAGCTTAAAAGCACAAAGCATTTGCCTAAGTTCACATAGTATGTACTTGAGTTTTCAATGCAGTTCTTTAGACTCCAAATATATGTTTTCAGACTTCACATTATATTGCCCTCTTTTACTGACACATCCATATCTATGCCTATGTAGTTTGTTTAAAACTATGTTCTTTTACGAAAAATTATACTGACACAAAGAAGTTATGATTCAATTTTCTCAGATACCTACTCAAATTCACCTCAGTCTTTCAAGTTAAACAATAAAGCAAGTTGACAACCTTTCACATAGAAGCTTCTCATTCAAATAACTAACATAGTTAACCAATTGTATTAATTTCTTACTTCTCAATTACATAAAGTTGATTATATTATACTGTTTTGAGAATTTATTGATTTCATTAATCTAAGCTGGAACAGCAGAGTGAATTATTTGTCATTATTAGAGGGCTGTTAAAATATTATTCTTTCTTAATTGAATAATTAGAATATGGAGACTGAAGAAGTGTATATAAAAACAATTACATGAATTTTTAAGTAATTCATAGTTAAATTTCTCCTTCATAATCAAAATTTATGAGATTGCATATAAAGTTAGTTCTTCATCAAATAGTGGAATCATTCCACCACTTACTGCTATTTTCCAGTCTACAATATTTTGGGGGATTTAGACCTCATATGTTGGTGCTCCAGTAGAAGAGAAAGGTAGAAATAAACAGGAAAGCTAAATGTTTACTAATAAGTGGTAACTAAGCAAATGAAATTGCTGATTTGTATCAGTAGAAATTATTCTACCATAGTGCTAGACCATGCTGGTCAATGTTGTGAAGATCAGGTATTAAACCTGAATTTGAAGTGACTGGTTTGTTTACTCTTCTGTTCATAACAATTTGTGGACAATAAAATTCTGAATTTTAATTTACTTTATATGAAATTCTAAATAGACTTAATAAAAATATCTGAAGATAATCATATTATTTTATCTGTTCTAATTGTTTCAATGTTTCCATTATATGCTATTTAGCATCTAATCAAACTTTTTCAGGATAAAAGCACAGAATAAATGTAAAAATTATTTTAATCAAATTGTTTTATTTAATCAAAAATACAGTGCAAAATCTTTTCCCTTAATTTGGAATGGGATAAATACCTTTAGCTGAAGCTTGTTGGAGAGAAGAAAATTTCCCCTTATCCCTTTTGGTTCTTTAGGCTGCTTTAAAAATTAAAGCATTCAAGACAAATTACTAAAAGAAAAGAAAAAAACAGCTTTATAGGCATGAATGTCTCATGATATTAGATTGAGAAATGAAGATGAAAGTCAGTTTATATCTATTTTTGATAAATCTGTGAAGAACTGAAAAGAAAAAGGAAACTTTTCTTAAACCTTAATTACAAGGAACTAAGCAGAGTTAATGTACAGATTTTCTAGGTCCTAGATTCTCTCTCTCTTTATTCATAAGGATGCTTATTAACTCCTGGTACAGGAAAGGTAACTTTCACATGGAAATTTTATTTACTCTTTTCAAGATGGAAAGAAGAGTCAGAGTGTTGCTCTTGTACCAGCTGTTTCTCAAGCAAATTTTTTCAAAATAATCAATATTTCACTTTGGCATATTTTACAACAGCATCCCTGAATCCCAATAAACTTAAATAGGTATCTCATTTTAAATCCATAGTTTAGGCAAAGTGAATGTTCAAGATGATTTTGAGTCAAAGCCACTGAAACACAAAATTTTAAGATTGGATTATTTTTGGAAATTTTTTTTGTGATGTTGAATCTTAGATGGGATATAATTTAGCACAAATCAGTTGATCACTAATGACATAAACCGATGTTTTTATCATGTTTCAAATCAGCCAAAAGCATGTAGAAATTCACACTTGCTTTCAGAATTGGTTTTTACATCATTCTTTAGTAGGGCAGTAAGATTACAGTTAAGGATGGAAAAAGGAAAAATAACTCTTAACCCTGTAGATTTTATTTCAGAATCACACATATTGACTATTCACATAAGAAGTATATAAGAATATCTGTATCTCCATATCTTATTCTTCATATAGACATATGTTTTGTCTGCAAAAAGGAATTGAATGAAATGTAAGCTTAATGCTATTAAACTAGTTTTTAATTATTTGATAAATATTATCAATCTGTAGTTCAACAAATCCTCTATATTTTTCTTTAGCAATAAAATTTATTTTTTTAAATCAAGAAGACTGGTAAAAATGAATCCAATAGCATTCCAATAGTATTTTTGGGACATTCAACTGTACATTGTATGCAAACTAAATTGTATCTTATATTGATCCAAGAAAATGTGAGTCCAAATAAGTATTGAGAACTTAGCTACAGGTAAAACTCTGACTTTATATGTTGTACCTTTAAATCAGATTGCAAATTCCATGAAGGCTGGTTATATGACTTTTTATTGCCCCTGATTAGCAAGTTATTTGATTATTCAATCTTTAGTACAACATTTGGCAAATAGTAGTGGTTAAATAAATGAATAATTTCTGGTTCACAAAATATGAAGCTAATAAATTAAGTTATCTGAAGATTATGTTCATCTGGCTTTTTCCTCATGCCTTTAAAAACAAATTAAAGTCATGATTTTATCAATGATGAAGCAACAAGTGCCGTTAACTCTATTTTATAAACTTGTTAAATATATGAGTAAACATTATTTTATAAAGGTCATATCATAGCCATTCTAGGTAGATAGAGAAACAGAACCTACATATTTTTTTAAAATCTCAGTTCTGTGCTTTAATAAACTGATATTCTCTTCCACTTCATGGGAAGAGAGGATGGCTATATCAAAACAAATTTACACATACCGCTAAACATTTGTAAAATTAAATTTACTTTTTACATTTTGCACTGTTGTATAATCATATTGCAGAAATACTATTGATCATGCTACCATATATTTTATAAGCACATCACCAAGGCAAAGAAATGAATGGCATTATAAGGAAATAAAATATTTAATTGTCCAGAACATTTTGGTTGTAAATGACTGTATTTTCTCTCAGCATAAAATTTCATACGATAAACTCAATCTTGTATGATAAATAAGGAACCAATGTTTGTAGTGAATATTAAAATTAATAATGTTGAATGGAAAGGAAAAAATAAAATGGGAGCAAATCTGAGAAGAAAGTTCAGGAGTGTGTCTATCTCTTCATGAAACAGAAACAGGACAATTTCCTTTTACACATTGGTCCTGGTTTATGTAATAAAGATGTCAAAATGCTTGCCCTTTATATAATTTCATTTTCATTTTTTCTTTGATTTTTTCTGTATATCTCTGGAAATTTAGTAGTTACATTACAATTTGTTTGCTTGTTAAGATCTTTGAAGGACTGTGAGTTTGTATTAACTAAAATAGGAATAAGAAATACAATAATAGAATTCTATTTGGAAGAGAGCTGAAGTAGATGAAAATAAACCTTTAGCTTTTTGGTTTGAAATATGATTCTCCTGTTTTATCTAATTACTTGCATTTAAGTAGCATGACTGACTTCAACTATGACTATTATCACATACAAACAGAACACCTAAACATATCATTAAAATCACTTCGGTTGGATATAGGGAAACTGGTTGTGTTCTACTTTCACAAAGAACTTCTTACTAGCTTTACTAGCTTGAAAATGATAAATCTAGTAATTATTTAATGTATATAAAATCATAAAAAAAAACTCAGAATAAGATTTATACCATTTCTCCTATATCCCTAACACTACAATACAAATTTTCACAACATGCTATCAGAATATTAGAATATTCCTTAAAAATATTAAATGTTTTAAAGAAATAATGCATTATATATAGATGTTGATTTATGATGATACGCACCTTAAACCTATCATGATTCATTGTTCTTTCAATTAAAATTTAAAAATATAAGAAAGAAAACTTCAAAGATACTTTATTAAATCTAGTTAGAATCTTTAAAAGTAAAATAGTGAGTTAAAGTTGATTAAAAAATATAAATCAACATGTGTAGGTTCACCATTCCTCAAATATGTGACAACACACCTTGCCCACCACAAAATTACCAAAAATCCATCATCACGGTTCATTGGATTCCACTACTACTTGTTCCCTCGCCACACAGGCAACTTCTGTTCTATTGTCAATGTTAAAAAATTCCTCTTGTTTTGTCTGTTCCTTTGCTACGTTCCTTTATATCCCACATATGAGTGAGATCATCCAGTAATTTTCATTCTTGATTTTTTGAGGACTTTCCATACTGTTTTCTATAATGGTTACACCAATTTCTACTCCCACCAAGGATGTAAGCAGATTCCCTTTTCTCTACATCCTCACCAACATTTCTTGTTTCCAAACTTTTGGATGATATATTTTTGCTCGGGTGATAATTTTCTTCTTTGGAAGAATTATTTAAGTTTCTTGTAGTCCCATTTGTTTATTTACATTTTTGTTTCCTTTACCATTGGCATTCAGTACCCAGGGACTTCTCTAAGACTTATGTCATGGAAAAAGTTGCCTATGTTATCTTCTAATTATTTTGTGGTTTCTATTTTTATGTTCAAATCTGCAATCCAGCTTGAATCAATTATTGCATGATATTACAGAGTGGTCTGTGTTCACTTTTTTGCATGTGGCTTTCTATTTTTCCCAACAGCATTCATTGAAAAGACTTCCTTTTATCTATCATAGGCTTTTTGAATCCTTTGTTGTAAATTAACTGACCATATATGTTAGGTCTATTTCTGATGGTTCAAGTGTATTCCACTGATCTGTGTCTCTGTTTTTATTCTAGTACCATTCAGTTTTGATCACTATTGCTTTGTAAAACAGCTCAAAATCTAGAATTCCAATGTCTTTATTTTTGTTCTCTTCTTCTCATGATTGTTTAGGTATTCATGGTGTTCTGTGATTCCATCACAATTAAATATTTTTTTCATTATAGTTATTCGGAAAATGTCAGTTGATTTTTAATGGTAATTGTATTAAACATGCATATTGCTTTAGGTAAGATGGCCATATTAACAATGTTAATTCTTCTCAATAGTGAACATGGAATAACTTTCCATCTCTTTATCTTCTTCTATTTCCCTTAAAAAAGTTATAGTTTGCCTTGTACAAGTTCTTCACCTCTTTTGAAAAGTATATTCCAAGAACTTTAATTATTTTTCTATAGTAATGTTTCATTGATTTAATTCTCTTCTGATATTGATTGCATATAAAATGCAACTGATTTTTATAGCTTTACTATACTTTACTATACTCACTGATTAATTCTAATAGTTTTTGACAGAGTTTTAAGGGTTTTCCACATATACGATCATGTCATCTACACACAGTGATAGTTTTACTTCCTCTTTTCTAATTTGGATTCCACTTATTTTTCATCTTGCCTGATTGACATTGCTTGTACATCTAGTAGGCTATTAAATGGCAGTGGTGAGAGTGGACAGCCTTGTCTCATTCCTGATCTTAGAGGAAACACTTTCAGGTTTTCCTCATTGAGTATGATGTTTGTTGTGGGTTTTTCATGTATTTCCTTTATTATATTGAGGTCTGCTACTTCTAACAAATTTTTATGTAGAGTTTTTATGATAAATGTTTGGTGAATGTTGACAAATGATTTTTCTGCATCTATTGATTGGATCATGTGATTTTTCCGCTTTGTTTTTGTTGATGAGGTGTATTATGTTAATAGATGTGCATATGTTGAACCATTCTTCCTGTATCCCACTTGGTCATGATGGATGATTCATTTAATGTTTTGCTAGATTCAGTTTGTTAAATTTTTGTTGAGGATTGTTGCATCTATGTTTATTAAAGTTATTGATCTATAATTATTTTCTTGGTGATGCCCTTGTCTGCTTTGGTATCAGTGTAATATTGGCCTCACTAAAAGAAAAGAAGTGTTTCACATATTTTGAAAAAATTTGAGAAGAATAAATATTAATTCTTATCTACATATTTGGTAAAACTCACTATTGAAGCCATCTGGTACCAGCTTTTAAAGTAGGGGGAAACTTTTGATTATTTCTTTAATTTCCTTCCTTGTGATAGTCCTGTTCAGGTTTTCCATTTCTACCTGATTCAATCTCGGTAGGCTGATTCTACTTAGGAGCATTTTTCTAATGAGCTCAGCCAAACGTTTGTCAATTTCGTGTATTTCTTTTCAAAGAACCATCTTTTGATTTGATTGATCTTCTAAAATATCATTTTGAATACTATTGGATTCATTTTTGCTTGAATTATTATTACATCCTCCTATGGAATTCTGGCTTCAATTTGTGATTACTAAGTTGCTTTAGATATAAGGTTAGTTTTTTTTCTTATTTTTGAGGGTGACAGGATTTATTGATAAGCAGACTGGCAAAATGTTTATAAAATGAAAATAGCAAGAGTTATGTGGAAAAATTAAGCAATGTTCTCATATATTGCTGACAATTGTGTAAATTATCACAGTCTTGCAATCAACAAATGTAATTACCCAATTTCTGGTAAGTTACTCTAACAAAGTAATTTCACTTCTAGGAATGTAAATAAAGGAAAAATGACATGTGCACAAAGATATTCTTTTCAGTATGGCTTACAACAGCATATATATATATATATATATATATATGTATATACATATACATATATAATGATAACAATAAATGATACATTTTGATTCAACCCTTAATGAAATTAATACAGTAAGTAGACTAGTAATATGACAATATTGCTTAGAGGAGGGAAAAAGCAAAGTGCAATAGTGTGACTCCAAGTTATAATTAGTAAATAAAGAATGGCTACATTTTTGTAAAAATAAATAAAATGATGCAATCTATGTGAATCAAGAGTAAAGAAAAATCTGAAAATACATATGAAAACTAACTGTGGTCATCTTTGGATAAGACTATATATTCTCTATATTTTTACTTAATATTTACCAGTATTTGGTAACAATTCTATAGTAAAATGTGTTTAAATGGCAAGCTTTTCAGTCAGGTCATTTATAAAGTTTCTAGCATCTCTAACATTTGGGCATCTAAGTGACTTCAAACAAACTATATTTAGTGTGGGCTTACTGTGTGGTCTTTGAAACCTAAATCACTGACCAAATAGTAGTCTTAGACATTCTTCTCTCCCTAGATTTGCTGCTCAGCTATTTCCTTGTCAGCATAATGACAGTGTCATGAGGGCACAGAGAGATAAAAGGCACAACTCTAATTCTAGAATCTGACAGACACAAGACTATACACAGAATGATTGACTGTATAGCAAAGACTATATAAACCACTCAAGAGAGAAATCAGAGCAAGCAGCTAGGATGGTTTTGCTCAAGGATGCCATGCAGGATGGATGGCGAGAGAATTACAAGCAAGAGGCACAGCCTAAGAAAAGGTGCAACCAACCCTAAATCCTCCGGTATACATTCCCTAAAACTTTCCAAGAAACTTTCAAAATTCTTGACCTATTGAATTTCTGAATTTTAGCCTGAATGCCTAAAATTAAAGTCTACTAAACAGAAGGCCTCCCTGTATCTAGCCCTGAAATAACCACCAAAGTCAATAAAATTATTTCAGATAAATACAATAAGTTACCTTTTTAATTATTTTTCTCACTCCTTCCAAATGGGGCAGATGGAGATGAGGATCATGGAGGATCTGGTGACTAAGGAGAGGAAGTTGCAGGAATAACCAGATATCTCACATTCAAACAATGTACACTCCAAACACCTGGTCACTGGCTTCTCTAGCCAGCACCAGCCCTTTAAGTTCGGGGTTGCTCAAGATATCAGACAGGTGCAGCAAGTATGTAATTTGGGGCTTTATTAAAGAACAGAGAGAATGGAATCAGCCAAGGGAGGCTAAGAATCCAGTCGGTTGCTTCAGGGGCAGTTTTTAAAGTGGTGAAACCACAAGATGGGAAGAGGGTCATTAAGTTGGGATGTCAGTGTCTGACTGGATGAGTCAGGTTGACATTTAAGCTGATTGGTGTCATCTGTGAGTGAGGCTGACCATTGCCAGTGACTGTTGCTGTTCTTAGTTTATCAATACATCTGGTGCAGCTGAATTTTGGTGTGACAAGTAAGATGACTGCAAGTTTATCTTGGTGTGTCCTGTTTTCTTGCCCAACCAGTCTTGCCACTCCTACTGAGACATTCAAAATCATTGTCTGGGTTAGGACAAACTTTTCGCATTCTGTCAAGCTTCATTTGACAGATGGAGGAATGGAGGATTGGAGACTTCAAATGTCTTGAACTCACCAATGAGCAAGTGAGTGGGGAAAGAGATCCCTGAGTGATATTGGTTCTTGAGGCCTAGATTGTGATAAACTCTCTTATTCTGCTTTTGCTACATTGCAGAGATTGTGATAATTAGTATTTTCATTTTCCTTTGTCTCCAAGTAGTTTTTAATTTCTCCTTTGAGTTCCTCTTTCACCAAAGAGGTGAAGCATGTTGTTTAGCATTTACTCTATCCTTGAAAATGTTCCAAGGGCACTTGAGAAAAATGTGGATTCTGCAATTGTTGGATGAAGTGTTTGTATATATCTATTAAATTATCTGTTTTAATTTGTCATATAAAGCTATTGACTACGTGTTAATTTTCTCCCTGGTTGAATTGTTCATTATTGTAAATGGGGAGATGAATCATTCTATTATTATTGTATTTCTGTCAATGTCTGTTTATGTTAATAATTGTTGCGTGTATTTGATGGTCCTCCATTTGTTGTCTTCTTGCTGAATTGACCCCTTAATCATTTGCAATGCTCATCTCTGCATTTTGTTACCTTCTTTAGATGAAAGTCTCTTTTATCTGACATAAGTATAGCTGTCCCTGCTTTTCTTAGGTTGCCATATGACTCAAGGATTGTCTTATAACCATTGAGTTTGAGTCTATGTTTATCTTTCAAGGCTTAACGAGTCTCCTGTATGCAGCAGATAATGGGGTTATGTTGTATAATCCATTTGGCAATTGTATTTTTTTTTCGTGAGTACAATCCATTGACATTTAGAAAGTTTATTGATAGGTAACTGTTTATTACCATTTTAATTGTTTACTGTGTGTTGTTGAAGACAGTATCTTTATTCTTCTCTTTCTCTTTTAAGGTGATTTGAAAGCATTAATGTGTTTGGTTTTAATTTTTATTTTCTTCTTTGTTTTTCCGTGAAGTTATGTTTTCAGATTATTGTTGAGCTTACATAAAAGTTTCTGTTCTTATAGCACCTTTTTACTTAAAAAAAGTTAATTTTGAGCTTATTCTAATTTCGAGCTTATTCTAATAGTCCACTTTTTATTCTTCTCTTCACATTTTACATTTCTTATGTCTTGCTGCCTTTAAGTGGAGTTTCTATTCATTTTATAGAAATTCCTTTAGTGTTTCTTGTAAGGCTTGTTCTGTGGTGAAGAATACCGTTAATTTGTGCTTGTCTGTAAAGCTCTTGAACATTCCTTGAATTCTAAGTGATAAAATAGCATAGCAGAGTATCCTTACTTGGAAGTCCTTTTGTTTCAGCACTTTGCATATATCATGCAAATCCCTTCTGGCCTGTAAATTTTCAGATGTGCAATCCACCAGTAGTTTTATGAGGGCTTCTTGTATTTAACTAATTTTTCTCAAACTGCTTTTAAGATTCTCTTATGTTGTATTTTTGACATTTTAATGATGGTGATGTGTCCTGTAAAACTGTTTGAATTTCTATTGTTTGGAACTCTTTTAGCTTCCTAAGTCTGGAAGCCTGCTTCCTTCCTGGGGTTAGAGAAATTTTCAAATATTATTTTTTCAAAGAGTTTCTGCCTCCTTGTCTCTTCTCCTTCTGGAAATCTTGTGATGTGAATGCAGTTCCTCCTGATGTTATCCCATTGCTCTTGTCTGCTGTCATCATTTTTTTTCTCTTTGCTCTTCTTCTTAAGTGCAATCCACTGCCCTATCTTCTAGTTTACTGAATTGATTGGGAACTTCTTCCAGCCTACTGATGAAACTCTCTATTATGTTCTTTTACTCAAAGAATTCTATTGGAATTGAAACTGCTCATATTTCTGTTATCTAGTCATAGTTTTCTTTTTGTATCCCATTGTTTTTAGTATAATTAAAACTGTTGCTTTAACTATCTTCATCAGGTATTTTACTTAAGTTTATTACATTCAAAGTTTCCTGTAGGCTTTTGTTTTATTCCATAATTTCATGTATATTTCTGTCTCTCATTTCTTTGACATTCTGTCTTTATATCTATGGATTAGGCTTCCTTGATATAAATGTCTTGTGTTAAGTTACCAAGTTGCTCAGTATAGATCTGGTTGTTGTTCTGGAATGTTGACCTTCATTTATTAGTGTGATATTAACACTCATCATATCTGTTGAAGTTCTAGGGTTTTCCCTGTAATTAAGGCCCAAGAATCCTAAATATATGGTTGGAGCTGGGGTAGTGTATGCACAGATTTCCTACAGAGTCGCAGGCAAAAAAAAACAAGTCCCTAGGTGAGATAACCAAGTGTGGTGGGCCCACTCTAAAAGCAGTGTGATGACCAGACAGATCCCGTATTAGAGTATATGCCTTGTGAAAATTCCTTAGTCCTCCACAGGAGTGTTTGTTCCACCAAGAAGCAGTAGATCAGCTCTGCGGCATGGGGGTAGAAGTACCAAGCAGATGAGAAGCTGTTTATTGGTGGCCCCAGACTGGCAGGAAATTCTGTTTTGCTGGAACCCTTCCAATTATTTTCCCTGTGAGAGGGGTATATAACGATGTGCTTCTTTCTGAGAACTTGTTGGCTATTTGCTTGTGTCTGCTAACCGGGCTATCTGCTTCTGACAGTCCACAGAGAGACAGCTGTGTCAACAATTATCAAAAGCGTGCCAGTGGTTGAGAAGGTGGGCATTTTCTATAGGGATTTTCCTGCAATGGCTGCCTCCAGTTTTAACATGGAAAGAAGCAGTTTACATTCACAATGGCTAACCTTTCCAACCCACACTGAGGTTTTTGTTTCCATGAC
>RJWH01004299.1:91921-112976 GCA_004363575.1 Solenodon paradoxus | reverse complement strand
TCTTCCCATCTCTTTGCAAATTACATTCTTATTAAAAACCACCAATCATTGAAGATATGGAGTAATAGGAGCCTAGGCAAAAGGGACAAAAATATGCTCCTGCTTAGAAAATATGTGTTCCCCACACTGCTCTTTTCAGCCAAATTTGCATAACTCAGATCCTTCCTAGGATCAGACATAAATATACCTTAAACCTAAGACAAAGTGAAACAGATCTTGCTTGGCCATGGGGAAGAAAGTAAGTCTTCCTGGTTAATGCTTAACCTCATTAATGATATTTAAACACACCTAAGCTGCCTTTCCCTGTGTCTCTTTATAGAGTCTCTCTCTGGAACATTTCATGCACATCTTCTCTTTTCCCCCATGGTGATCCAGTCTTGACCCTCTACATCCAGAGTTGTTAACTAGGAGTAACATTACCTTTCAAAAACATGCATGTGCCTGCTTTCGGACAACCCAGAAATTCACTCCAATTTGGGATTCATTATGACCAATCAATAAGAGTTCACTTTAAATTTGTATAACCTAATGAAAAACAAGGACATTTTCCGAAGAAAAGAAACTCTCTTTTGCTTGTGTTTCAGAGTAATGCCTGTTTTTCTGTTGTTGTTAATCTTTCTACATTGTTCAAAAAGCTCTGGCAGGTCTGGCAACATATGCTAGACATGTAGTTGTGTATCCGTGGGGAAGAAGAGTGAACAAGCTTTGGAGTCCGCAGACCTGGGTTTTCATCCAGTCACACTTGATGTGTAATTTGGGTCAGGTTATTTAATCGCTGTGCTTTGATTTCATCATGTGTAAAATGAGGACGATATTTATCACTTTTGAAAGAATGTGTGTAAAAGTTCCTGGCTCCCTCGGGAAGCAGCACTAATAATTTGTACATGCTCATGTCCTCTCTTTCTTCCCCCTCCATGGGTGCACACATTGACCCATTGCAGACAGCTTTGACTGCCATCATCACTGAGCTCCCCTGCAGCTTCAATGCCTTCTTCTAAGTCTCCTTCTTCAGCATCATTCGTGTTTCCATTAGCTTTCTGTCTTCTCCTAGTCCTTCTTTAGTTTGGGCGTCTTCCCTGGCAGCCTGTGAGCTCCTTTCATCAGGGACAATGTCTGATTCAACTTATTCCCTGGGTACGAAGAATGTGGATGGGCATGTAGCAGGCTCAGTTAATATTGGTTAAGAAAATGTGTTACAGTAGGAGTGAAGTATCTCTTTTTGTCCCAGCCTCTTGCCTAAGAGCATATTCTTCCTCCTCCCTTTAATCTGTAGACGCTTCAGGTTCAGACTTAAATTTTTTAGTTTTCTTTAATATGTTCCCTATTAGGAGAAAAAGCAGAACAATGACTGGAGGTAGAAGGACTCAAGGCAGAGGGAAAATGATGTGCAATGACTCTGAAGGGTAAGATCTTGATGTGCTTCAGAAGCCTCAGGAGCCAAGAAAAGAACTTGAAGACAGTAGCCAGGGGAGCAAGTGGATGATGAGATGGTGTGTCAGTCAGGACAGACCATGTCTGCTAAAAGAACAAATAATCCCCAAACACCACAGCAGAAACTTACTTTCACTCATGGAAAGTCCACAGAGCGGCACACTCTTGTGGCTCAGGTGGCTAAGGCAGCTAAAGCCCAAGGACCCAGGTTTGAGACTGGGGGTGGGGAGGCGTCCACATTGGATTTGGACCAATTTCCAGTGCAGCTCTCCTACATTGGTTGTCATAAAATCAGGCTGCTGCTGCTGGTGATCTACGACACCTCAGATCAATACTGGTTTCCCCGATGACTACAGCAGAAGAAGCCACTGGATAGATAGTCATGCTCTGGCTCTCAGCTCACTTTTACTCACATTTCACTGTCCAGAGCAAGTCTCACGGTCACATCTCCATACCAAGGGTACGAGGAAGTGCAGTCAGGTGTCCAGAGGGAGAGAAGAAGCAGGAACACAGGTGGACAGCACCCGTGACTAACACAGGTAGGGCCAGGTCACAGGGCAGTATTATATTTCATTCTGGATATTTGCAGCCACTAGGGGATTTACACATGTGCCTACAATGATTTGGTGTTCACTTAACCTGACTATTCCGGTGGTTTGATGGAGAATGAGTTGGGTGTCACATTAAGGGGCAGCATTGGGGGTAATAATGGCCAAGGCAAGTATAATAGAGAGATGCTGTTAGCTCAAGCAAGAGTGGGAGCAGGAGTGCTGGAGAAAAATGTACACATTTGATAGGTATTTTAGAGATCGGATAAATAGGATTTACTACAGGAAAATTATAAATTCCGTTTGAGGGACACTGAGCTTGAGATGCTCATAAGACACAGGTGGAGACAGCAAGGCGGAAAAGTGACCTGAGACTAGAGATCTGGGCTGGAAACATGAATTTAAATGTCCCAAGTACATTGAGGAACTTAGAATGGGAAGGGATGACGTCAAAGACAGTCCAAAATGCTGCTGAAAACTAATTTACTTAATGGAACAATCTCGAAGAATGTTTTCCAATCCTTAGAACAGGTAGGGTAGAGGGAGAAGGGGGCATCGAAGGGTACTGAAAACAACTAGTCAGGAGAAAGGAGAACTGGGGGTGTGCAGTCTGGGACCTCAAGAGGCTAGAGATCCTACCAGCATCACTCCCAAAGGGTAAGCCTCTACAAAACCTTATTTTTTAGAGTCGACATTCTACATTCTAGCACTGCCTTTTCTTGAGCAAAGGTTTCAGAGGCCAGAGTCCAAGAGGCAATACCAGATGTGGGAAAGCTTCTCAGCCAAGTCAGTGCGCAGGTCAGCAGTATCAGATCAGCCTAACTTGTTGCCACTTGTACCGGCCTGAAAGGGCCTTTGCCCCACAGGCCTGGCCTTTCTCTGGGGACCAGGCCATTCCCTTGCCTGGGATGGGGCTGAGGTGCCATTGAAGGGAGAGGCAGCACGTGTAGGGTTAGTTTTGAATCTCTCCCCTTCCCACAAGGTTACTTCTGCCAGAAGCAGCAGACCAAGAGATGCTCTTGGTTTCTCCGTCACACACACTTCTCCCAAGCCAAAGGCTGTCAAACTAACTGGAGCAAAGGACTCAACTCAGATGCAATCTGTGCTGTCACACCTCTGATAAATGAGGCTTAGCAATTCCTAGAATTATGAAACTGCGTAATGAGTGCATTAGTTAATGAAGTATGAATATTCACACCCAGGTCCAGACAGATAGCTCTGTGTAGATTGCCCACTATTATGGCTTTGGGTGGGCTTTTTATAACAATGCCCTTGATGGGGCAGGTCTGGTTTGCACTGACTTGTTACAAAAAAGTTGTGTGTACAGGGCCAGCAAAAGGGTGATTTAAAATGTTTATGTTACTGGAGCTTTAGGGAGTATTCAGAAAGAGGACTATTCCTCCTCTCCTTTCTCTAGCAGGTGGGGTGAGGGGCACCTGCTTACTTAAATTAGTACATTTTTACATGATCTTTTCACAGAATTACGCACTTTTTGTTTTGACTTCCACTTGTGCCAGTTTCCTTGGGGGAGAGTGCGTTTCCAGGAATGTGTCTGTCTGCACCATGCATGACTGATTTTCTTGCCATGGCTGCTCAGGACTGGAGCAAACCTCTTCTCCCCGCTCTGGAGCTGGCACATTGTAAATCCTGCCCTGGGCCGCTTACGTGAGGGTGGCCCAGCCTTTCAGCCCACAGTGAGGACTCCCAGATACAGCCGCCACAACATATCTGGGCTTGGAGGGCACTGCCTTTGGGTTCCCGGCTCAGTACAGCTTTGGGGTAGACATGACCTTGTCTGAGAACTTAACTCTCAATGTCATGGATTCCCACTGGTAAAATCAGCCCCTGTGCGGTGGGGGTGGGACACCAGGGTCGCTTTCCTTCTGGGCCAACTCTGCTCTGTCTCCACTAGGGGGCGCGCTCCGCGCATGCGTGCTGGCCGGATTTCCTGCCTTCAGTCATGTCAGTAAAGCCATTTCATTCTGGTTCTTAACATTATTTGCAACTATTTGAAGTTAAAAGTACATCTCATAGTCAAGTCAGATCTCACCGTCCTACCCCACCCCAGCAGAGCCCTAGAGGGAGGGGCATCCTGTTCACACAGCCCTGCCCCTTCTGAGTGCACAGTTTGGGCTTTAGTGTTGGAAGGACACCCAGTGAGTACATGCAGCCCTTTACACAGCAGGCTGTAGCCTAGTTTTTGGTTTCCTTTCATTTAGCCTTTTGCACTGCCCTAGTTCACGGTCTGCCTGCTGAGCCTGCTCCAGCTTCCAGTTCCATTACATCAGATTCCAGATTGTCCTGGACTCATCTACCCTGGGTCTGATGGCGCCTGTGGACACAGGCAGGGGTCATTTCCTGTGCTGTGTAAAGCAATCTCTCTTGCACCTTCTCTTCTGGCTATACAGTATACATATAATATACAGTATATAGAAGTATATATTGTCATCTTCCCACCAAGGTCTCTCCTCGTCCCTAGGGGCAGCCTCCTCCTGACCCAATCAATCATCCTATCTAGAAATAATGCGTCAGCCCTGTCTTCTTGCAGACATTCCCATCTTTAAAAAAAAAAAAAAAGAAAGAAAGAAAGAAAAAAGAAAAAGCCTCTTTGACCTCCCCCTTTTCCCCACCCTTGACTTTAAGGAGAACTAGTCAAGTGATCACTTCTGTGGAGAGGGGACATGGGAATGGTCTCCCTTCAAATATTGATTGTCCTGTCAAAGATAAAGCTGGACTATAGTGGAATCCATCCTAGGTTTTCATCACAAGCATTGTTTTATAAGTATTCTTGTACAGGGAAAGAAACCAGCGTGAAGAGAACTCGCATATGATCCTGCCAGCCCACTTCTGGGAATTTATCCAAAAGATATAAAACCACTAATTTGCAGAGATTTTTGCATCCCTATGTTTACTGCAGCCCTATTCACAATAGCTAAGAACTGGAAACTATTAAGTGACCAGTGTCAGATGAAAAGATAAAGAAGATATGGTATATATACACAATGGAATATTACACAGCCCTTAGAAAAGATGAATTTGATTCACCATGGATGGAACTAGAAGGTATTATGCTAAGTGAAATAAACCTAAAGAAGAAAGATAGATACTAGGTAACCTCACTCATAGGTGGAATATGCAAGACAAAACAAAGGAACAAATAAAACAAAACCAACCCTTGGACACTTACAGTGGAACTGAGATCACCAATCGGGAATGGGATGGTGGGGGAGTGGTGGCGGAGCCCACTGGACATTGGTGAAGAACACTTGGTGATGTTGTGGAAGGTAGGGTGTGTTGACACATATCTGAGGAATGGGGAAACTGTACATATGGGGAACTAACACATGAGTTTATTTTAATGTGTAAAATCAAAGTTATTGCAATAAAAATATTTTAAAAAATAGTTAGGCTCCTCTCCTTCCATGTAGAGTAGGTGATAGGGACCCTATCTTCCTTCAGTTGTTAGCTGAAACAAAGAGTAAAAGCTTTTGGCAACCTTAAGTTTTCACAGGAAGACACTTTAAGGGGGAATACGGTCATCCTAGGGATGCTGCCTTCGATTGTTAGAAACTATGTTGGTGTTTGCCCAAGCCCATAAGCTGAAGTTGAGACCGATGCAAGAAGAAGCTTCAGAGGAACCTGGCTAGTTTGGTCAAGTAGAAAACTCTTTGTCATTCTCCAACAGCAGCCTCTTGCCCACCTTATCTCTTAGGGGAAATGTGGTGCCTATTCTGCAAAAAGTGTGTCTGTTTCTCATCAATCAAGGGCCAGCTTCTCAAGTGACTCATTAAAACACCAATTGCTACTCCCTATCCCTTTACTTTGAAAGCCTCTGTTTTTGGGAATATGGCAGATCTACATGCCTGCAATTCTTAGAATGTGGATGTCTTTTGTGCCTTTTGTTCTCAACTGTGGACTATAGACACATTTGGCAGAAAAGAGGGAAGAGTCTATTGGAGCCATAACACTCGTTACAGCAGCTATTCAACAGTGTAAGCCCCGACGCCTCCCTGGGTATACCAGATGGAAGGGAGCTATAGGCAGCGATGCAAGACTCTTTCACCATTTTCATGGTGTCCCAGCTGAATGATAGGACTAAGTATTATCTTTTTAGTAGGAAGTTAATCCTGGCATAGACTCCCAGATACAGGGAAAAGTTCCTATTAGAAGCTAAGCTTTTGATCGGTTACAAAGACATATCACAATTTCTAGCCATTTTCTAAGTCCAGAGCTTCCTTTCTGGGCATCTGGATTCCAGACATGTATAGGAAATACAGGACCTTAACCCATGGCTGCTACCTGGTCCTTTCATCGGCCATTCAGACTCCTCTGAAAAATCTTGTCAAGGGCACCAGCTACATCAGCTGACAGCAATTTAAGTCACTGACTAGGAAAAGGGCTTCTTCTACAGTCCCCTGCTCTCTCAGAAACTAGGGCTTTGTTAGAGCCTCTGCAAATGTGGGGAGAAGGTCTCCTGCTAATGCCTTATGAAGGAGGCTGGTGGGGTATGGGCAGAAGGGAGGATGCTAAGAAGTCTAGCCCCTTCCCTCCTTAGGGAGCTATAAAAAAACTCTCCCTCTGAATGCAGTTACATGTCTGCTGGTGGGGGGAGAAACAGTGCCTCAGAGGCATCGTCCTGGCTAATACTTAACCCTTTATGTTTGGTTCATTTTTTATCTGTATCATGTTTTGAAAAAAAAGTGATTTTTAACTTGGTTTATTGGGGCTTTGAGAGAGACATTTGAATATTCTTTCAGCTTTTGGAAGAATTTTAAATGTTCTGTGTGATCTCTGACCCTCAGCTCCTTCCTTCTTCCATTTAATTTCTCTTAAATAGCAATATAAAATCTCTGCATCCCAACTTGTGAGTGGGTTACCCTCTATTTAAGGCAAATCATTGTAACAGGAACCTATTGACTTCAAGCAAAAGCAATAGGAAAACACTAATTTGAGAGATATGTGCATTCCTGTGCTTATTGCAGCACTATTTATAATATTCAAAAACTGGAGGCTATCTTTGTACCTCATGTCAGCTGAATGGATAAAGAAGATGTGGTACATATACATAATGGAATACTACACAGCCCTTAACATGATGAAATCCTGTCATTTGAATCAACATGGATAGACCTAGAGGGGATGATGCCCAGTGAAATAAGTCAAAAGAAGAAAGACAGATACTGAATGATCTCACCCATAGGTAGAACATGAAGAGAAAAAGCAAAGGAACAGATGAAATAAGACCAACCCTTGGACACTGGCAATAGAACCAAGGTTATCACAGGAACGGGGGCAGAAAGTAAGGCAAGTGGGGGTGGGGTCCAATGGACAGCGGTGAAGAACTCTTGGTAATGTGGTGGAGGGCAAGGTGGATGGAATGAGAAACTTGTACATATGGATCTAATTATTGTGTAAAAGCAAAGTTACCAATATATATGCACATATATACATATATATATACACATTTTTTATAAAAAGCAATCATTCCAACAACAAAATGTATTTCCTCAGAAACAAGAGAAAAGATTGGAGAGTGTATTCATGGCAAAACCCATGTGCACGTTCCCCAAATCCAAGGCAAACGACCCCTACAGAACTTCTGCAACCCCAGGAGGGCCTCCCTCAGGTTCACAATAGCTGAAACAGCATCACCAGAAGGTGCAGGGCACGTTGGGGCCTGAGGTTTGCTGATTTATGCATGCACCCGCACTCCTAGCGTTCAGATTTCATTTAAATGGGGTTCTGTATAATATTGTTAGAAGATATGTAACTTGCTTAAGGTGACACAGCAAGAACATTAGAACACTCAAGCTCAGGCAGCCATTCTCCAGAGTCGCACTCTCAATTGCTGTTCAATTAATTCAACAAGGAGCCCTTTAGACAGTTATGACTCTTATGCCATGGGCTCCACAAGTAAACCCAAACCTAAGCCTGTAAATGCCTCAAGGTTATGCAATCAAACCCTAAGGACCACCCACCACAGGTAACCAACAGGCTTTAAGCTATAGCCGGTCAGTAGTTTCCTTACTTTGCTTCTCTATAAAAAGCCTCTCCCCACGCTGCTATCAGCAACGGGCTCCTGTCCACTTCTGGACTGGGGCTGCCAATACCTGTTTGCTCAGATCAACTCTTAAAATGTTTAATATGCTTCAGTTTGTCTTTTAACATTGCTCTTCTAAACAACCTCTTGCTGATTCCTCCCCTTCACATTATCGTACCTGGGAAATTCTCCTTCAAATAGTTTCGAACTGAAATAGCTGGTGGTGAAAGAGATGCTACTATCTGGAGGCCACAGAGAACCAGGCGACGCTTTCTGAACATTCCTTCCTAAGACCTACCCTTCTCCCCAGCCTTCGAGCCACTGATTAGCCCTACTCTGCACACAAAAGTTCCTTTAGGTCACTTCCTTGTTGTTGAGAAACACCTGATTCACCTGCTTTTGACATTTGTCATCTGCACACAAAGGCCTGGAAATGTTTAACCTGCTCTGATTGTGTTTCTGCCACAGCTAATGAACGACTGCGCTGACTGAACACGGTGTTCAAGGCACTGAACTTGTTATTTTTATTTCATTACATGGCCCTGGGTTTGTGGTCATTACATTGCATTTCCCCCTCTACTTCCCTCTAGAAGATGGGATGCCCGCTATGTATTATTAATCTCTTTAGCTCTTCTTGGTCTGGTGTTTGAAGGCTCCACCACCTCCAGCCCCCAACTGTGTTAGAATCCACTCCCTAAATTCCCCACATCCAGGATGGTAATCAAGTCTTGGTAGCAAGCCAACCCTACTGTCCTGGCCAAGAAATCAGAGGAGGAAAATCTAGTGGTGGCCAACACTGAGTCTCCTGCCAACCCAAGCTCCAAGGGTTTTAAAGGTGCACCTGAGACAACCCTCAACTTCACTATCAGTCCCAGATCCAGGCTGGCAAATATTCTCTGATGCAGGAGTGGCTCCCTTTCCCAGAAGTGGGGATACTCTCCTGGTTGGGCATTCCAGAGAGAGCCTAACCTTGTCCCTGCCAAACTCACGTCCCATTTGCCAGATTCTCCTCCAACACTGGAGTCTTAGTCTCCTTTTCAGGAGCTGTCCATGCATATGTGGCTACACTTACAATGTGAGCCTCAGAGAAATTGCCTCCCAAATCTCAGTCTTCTCTCTGTTGAGTCCCACCACGTGCTTGTGAGAACCTTGGGAGAACTGTGACCAGCCAACCACCACTTCCAGTGCCCAGAGAGTGTGTTTGCAAAGGAGACCTTAAGCATTGCCTAGGAAGCTCACCCTACATGAGCTGAGGCCTCCTTTGCCCCTCTCTAGCCTTAGGTGCTGACCGAGAGTGACTCAGTACTCTAAGACATAGCTTCTCAAGCCAGACTGCACAAGAGAAACATCAGGAAGCTTTCTTTTTGACTATTCAATTAAATTACATCTCCAGAGTAAGAGTCAGAACACAAGCATCCTATATTGTTCTGTCATCAAGACATAAAATACATACAGTGTGTGAAGTACACAAATAGTTCAAATATATATATATATACATATTTTCACAGATATGCATACCCATGTCAAAGATCATGACATTCCCAGCATTCTAGAACATTCTCTTTAGTTTCTTCCCAGTCAGCAGGCACAATTTATTTTTCCATTAAGTTTCCATTTTTGCCATCGTGTATAAAGCTACTATCATCTTTTTTATACATCCTTTGGCAGCATTTGCTTTCCTTTCTTTTTGTCAAATTCTTGCCCCCCTCTGTTATTCACAGATGCTTATCTGGGTAGTTAGTCCTGAGCATGGGTACTTTTTGAAAGCTTCCCTTGGGCAGTCTAATGTGTGGTCAGCATTGAGACCCACATTAATTGCAAACAGAAGGCATAGACTAAGTTCCCTGTGCAGTCCAGTGCAGCACTGGTCATAATCTAAGTGTCCTCTCTCCTTTGGGTCCCACTCTTGCTCTACTTGACTTTCTGGGAAGGGGGAATAGGGGGTGGAGAGGTCCTAGACGGGAGGTAGTACATGCCTATCTGATCATATCAGGGATCCAGATGGAGCTCCCTGAAAAAGAAGGTGACCAGGAAGCCCTTATGTTGACTCTGACTACAGAACTGAGGTTACCAGAGGGGAAGGGGGTGCAGAGGGTGTGGGGGGGTCCAATGGGAATTGGTGAAGTTCTATTAGAAATGTGGTGATGGATGTGGTATGTTACCACACATTTGATGAAGAGTGAACCTGCACATGCATATTGTTGATAGAGATTAGAAAAGATGATGATCTGGTAGGATCAAGGTGATTTTTCCTCCCCACAGAGCTAGGATTCGCTTATTTTGCAGATAAAAACACTGAGGAAAAGCAGGTCCTGAGGTTACAGAGGCAACAGCAGCAGTCAACATCACAAAGAGCAAGCAAAGAATGTCGAGATCTGGAGTTACATTGCAGTTTTGGGATTCTCAGTGTCCAGAAAACAAAGGACATGGTGGAGGGGCTAGAGGCTTGGGAAGAAATGGACCTCATGTAGTTACCACAGGACCCACCCACTGGAAATCCCGCCCCCAAGCTTAAAGGAAGAAAACAGTCTCCCACAGACAGGACGATTCCGTGCTACCCACCAGCTCCACCCTGTGGGTGGAGGTGGAACTGAAGCCTGATTGCTGATTGTGGGCCAACAGCAAGGTGGTTGCTACCTTTCCCACACAAACTACAACCACATGGGCGGAACTCTCGGGTCCCAATGCAAGGTTCACCTAAGAACGTAAATAAAACCAACCAGTAGTGATGCCACAAAACTCAAGAATTCCCAGTGTTCAAACTAAAATCCAGGCTTATCTGGTGCAAGTTGATACACTACACAAGGCCCTCACTGCAAGGAAACCTAACCTACAGAAATATAAACAGAATGCCAAACAGAGTGAACACAGAGAAATATATGTGAAATGATGAATCCAATTAAACCCTAGGGAAAAATTGGAATAAAACAACCATATGCAAAGTACTGGAGGATACATTTAGGGTAACAGTGATAAAAATACTCATGAAAATCAAGAAAACAATTGAGGAAGAAAAAGTGAACAATAAAAAAGAGAGAGAAGAAATGAAAGATCACAAAGAAATGAACACGATAGCTGAACCAAAGAGCTCACAGAGGGACTCAAGAGTAGGATGGATGAAGCCTCCAATAAAATCAGTGAGCAGAAGATAGGGCAGAGGAAGGAACTCAAGCAAACCAGCAAAGAGAAAAAAAGAAGGAAAAGAAATGAAGATAGCATTCGAGACCTATGGGATAACATCAAATGGAATAACATTCGCATCATAAGGGTCCCAGGAGGAGAAGAGAGAGAAAAGGGGATGGACTCCATATTTGAAGAAATTATAGCTGAGATTTCTGTAACCTGAGGAATGAAGCACGACTCCAGACTCAGGACTCTCAAAGAGTTCCAAACAAAAGAAATCCCAAAAGACTGCAGAAAGAGACATTGTCATCAAGATGTCAAAAATGCAAAATAAAGAAAGAATCTTAAAAGCAGCTAGAGAAAGACAGTCACATATAAAGGAGTCCCCATAAGATTATCAATGGATTTCTCAGCTGAAACTCTACAGGCCAGAAGGGAATGGCATGATATATTCAAAATCCTGAAAAAAAAGAATTTTTAACACAGGATACTATACCCTGCAATTATCATCTAGATCAGAAGGAATGATAAAAAGCTTTTCCAATAAGCTAAAGTTAAAGGATTTATCACCACAAACCAGCTCTACAGAAAAAAACAAAATGAAGCTGTATAAGGTGTAAGGGAACTCCACTTAAAATAAAAAGACAGCAAAATATAAAAAGTGGAGAGGAGAAGAGAATAAAGATGTGGATAGTTAGACTGAGTGCAAGGCTAATCTGCTTTCAAATTGAAATAGCAAGTAAAGACAGATTTTTCAATGCTTACCTCAAAACACATCTCCAGGAAAAAAGGGAAAGAAGAAAACAAAAGGTAAACCAATGCAAATATAACTACACCCAATGCACCTAAAAAGAGAAAGAGAAAAACAAAGGCAATGTCTGTAACACCAAGAAGACAATTTACAGAATGACGATAGTTACATATCAATATCACCCTAAACGTTGATGGATTGAACATACCAATCAAAGGACACAGAGAAGCCAAATAGATTAAAAAGCCTAGCCCAGTCTTCTGTCGCATTTAGGGAACTCATCTTCTTTCAAAAGATAAACACAGGCTCAAAGTCAATGGTTGGAGGACAATCCTACAGTACAGTCGAACAGCAACCAGAAAAGAAAAAAAAAGAAAAAAAAAGTGGCAGGGACAGTCATACCTATAGCAGAGAAAATAGACTTCCAGTGAAAAAGCATAACAAAAGACAGAGATGGGCATTATACAATGATCAAGGGATCAATCCAACAAGAAGACATACTGCTTATTAACATATTCACCAAATGAAGGGACATCAAAATATATTAGGCAAGTACTATTAGAACTGATGCGAGACATCGACAGCAACGCGTAATAGGAGGAGACATCAATGCCCCACTAACAACAATGAATAGATCAACCAGGCAGAAAATTAAAAGGGAAAGAGCTGCTTTAAATGATCATTTGACACAGTTACGTCTAATAGACATATACCAAACACTTCGTCAAACAACTACAGATTTAAATTTCCTCTCAATTGCTCATGGAACATTCTCAAGGATAGATCATGTGTTGGAAGACAAAACATGTCTCAACAAATTTACAAGGACTAAAATCATACCAAACATCTTATCTGACCACAGTGGCTTAAAACTAGAAAAAAAAAAAAACACAAAAAGAAAGCCGGAAGCCCCCAAATTAATTGAAGACTAAACAATATGCTTTGAATGACTCAGGTAAAAGATAAAACAAAGCAAAAAAACTTAAAAAAATACTTGAGACAAATGAGAATGAAGATATGAACTACCCAAATCTATGGGATGGAGCAAAAGCAGTACGAAGATGGGATTAATTGCAGTCCAGGCCTACCTCAAGAAACAAGAAAAATCACAAATAAACAATCTAACCCTACATTAAAAACAACTAGAGAAGGAAGAACAATTAAAGCCAAAAATCAGCAGATAAAGGAAATAATATCTGAGCAGAAATGAATGAAATAGATAGCAAAAAGACAATCCAGAAGATCAATGACATCAAATGTTGGTTCTTTGAAAAAAATAAAATCAACAAACCATTGGGTAGACTCAGAAAGATAAAGAGAAAATTTTCATTACTAGAATCAGAAATAAAAGGGGAGAAGTTACGAATGATACCATGGAAATACGAAACATAAGAGACTACTGTGAACAGCTTTATGCCAATAAAATGGATAACTTTGAGGACATAGAAAGAGTTTTAGAAAAATGAAGTCAACCAACACTGAATGTGGAAGAAGTGGAAAAACCTGAATAGAACAATGATAAGCAAGGAAATTGTATAGGTAATTAAAAGTCTCCCTAAAAATAAAAGTCCAGGGCAACATAGTTTTTCTAATGAGTTTTAACAAAGCTTCAGAGAAGAATTAACACCTATTCTTCTTAAACTCTTCAAAATATTGGAGAATAGGAAGCACATCAAAACACTTTCTATGAGGCTAGCATCACACTGATACCAAAAGGTGACAGAGACAACAACATAAAAGAAAATTACAGACCAGTATCTCTAATGAACATAGATGCAAAACTTCTCAACAAAATATTAGTAAATTGAATCCAACAATGCATCAAAAGGGTGAGCCATCATGACCAAGGAGGTTTTATCCCAGGGATGCAAGGATGGTTCAATATATGTAAATCTATTAATAATAAACCATATCGACAAGAGAAGGGAGAAAAACTGCACGATCATATCAATAGACATAAAGAAAGCTTTTAACAAGATGCAACATGCATTTTTGATAAAAAAACCCTGCATAAAATGGAAATAGAAATTACATACCTCAACAGAATAAGAACCATGTATGATAAACTCGCAGTTGACATCATAATCAATGGTGGAAATTTGAGAACATTTCCTCTAAGGTCAGGAACAAAAAAAACCCTGTCCACTCTCACTGCTGCTATTTAACATAATATGATGGCGAAAGAAAATTCTCTTCAATAAATGGTGTTGGAAAAACTGGACAGCCACATGCAAAAGAATAAAGCTAGACCACTCTCTAACACTCACAAAGTTAACTCAAAATGGACTAGAGACTTGGACACAAGACTGGAAACCATAAAATTCTTGGAAGATAACACAGGAAAAACATTCCATGACATCAGCCTTAGGGAGGTCTTCGAGTCTTTGGTCTCAACTCTAGTATCGAGGGAAACAAAAAGGACAATAAACAACTGGGGCTACATCAAACTAAAGAGCTTCTTCACAGTGTAAAAAAACATCACCAAAACAAAAAGACAACCTACTAACTGGGAGAAGATATTTGTGTTCCATATCGCTGACAAGGGCTTAATATTCAAAATATACAAAGAACTCATAAAACTCAATAACAGAAAAACAAGCAATTCAATCAAAACATGGGAAGAGGAATTAGAGAGATTTTTTCTGAAGAGCATCTATACAGATGGCCAACAGGCACAGGAAAAGATGTTTTTAATCAATGGCTCTCAGGGAAATACAGATCTTAACAACAAGATCTTAACAATAAGATTATCACCTTATACCTATTACATGGCTATTATCCAAAAGTCTGGAAACAACAAGTGCTGGCGAGGATGTGGAGAAAAGGGGACAATTTTACATTGTTGATGGGAGTGCAGGTTGGTGCAACCCCTGTGGAGAACAGTGTGGAGATTCCTCAAAAAGTTGAAGATGGAAATTGCATATGATCCTGCCAGCCCACTTCTGGGTATTTACCCAAAAGATACAAAACCACTAATTTACAGAGATTTATGCATCCCTATGTTTATTGCAGCCCTATTCACAATAGCTAAGAAGTGGAAACTAAGTGTCCAAAGTCAGATGAGTGGATAAAGAAGGTGATGTACATATACACAATGGAATACTACACATCCCTTAGAAGAGATGAAACCCTGTCACCTGAATCAACATGGATGGAACTAGAGGGGATGATGCTAATGCAATGTCAAAAGAAGAAAGATACCAGATGATCTCACTCACAGGTGGAATGCAAATAGACAAAACAAAGGAACAGATGAAACAAAACCAACCCTTGTACACTGACAACAAAACTGAATTACCAGTAGGGAATGAGATGGGATGGAGGGTGTGGGGGGCAGGGAGTTGGTAAATGATGGCGGAGCCCACTGGACAATGGTGAAGGACACTTGATGATCTGGTGGATGACAGGGTATGTTGACATATGTATCTGAGGAATGGGGAATCTATGCATTTGAGTTTATTTTAATTTGTAAAACAGAACTACTGCAATAAAATTCTGAAAAAACAAGCAAACAAAGGAAAGGAAAGGAAAAAGAAAAGATCTTACCACTGGCATCCTCACCAACCTGCAGCAACCTAGCTCCCTGGTTCTTAAAGTGAGCTTTGCAGCAGCATCAGTGCACCTATGAACAGGTCAGAAATGAGAATTCTCCAGCCCTGCCAAGACCTACGAACTCAGAGGTTTGTGCTGCAGGCTGGCCATCTGTTTTGGCAATCTTCTGCAGGTGTTTCTGTAGGCACGTGGGTCTTGACACAGAATGGGTCATATTTGATGGACTTTCTTTAGTAGATAGTCTTTAAACAAACAAACAAAAACAAAAATAGCCAATAGTGTTCCAAGTACTTGCCCAGAGAATGGAGAATGACTCACTAGTTTTGGAGAAATGAAGCTGTTTGCTTGGTAACTCTCAGCCCCATTTTCCTATTCTGGTCTAAAGAATGACAGTCCTGTGAGCTTCTGCTGAAGAGCGAAGAGGTGACAGGAAATGAGTCACTTCCAGAAAGTCCCCTCAGGGAAAGCAGAGCCCCCTCCCTTTCCTTAAAACAGCCCCCTGTGGCTGGCTGTAGAACCAGGTGTATTTGCTGTAGTGAGATTAGCAAGCAATCAATTTATGCAAAGAGAGTGTACCAACTATTTCCAGGCACTGAGTGTCTCCAGCCTGCCAACTCTGTTGGGACAAAAGGGACAGATATGTAGGAAAGTCACATGCTTTGTTCTCAAGGCAGGTACCAAAGAACAGTTAAACACACTGAACTGGTACAAGTCATGGGATGTCATCATGAGCGACTTCATCTTTGCCCTTCACCACCATGGATGAAATTCCCAGCTGGGCGTCCTGTTTCCCTGACCACTGGTAGGAATGAAGGGCATTCCTGGCTATGCTAAGTGACAAAACACACTTTCTGTTCAGAACTTAATATATCCTGTTCAGAGTAATGAATACAAAAACTCGAAATGCATTCAAAGGTAAAACGGCTTCCTCTGCAGCTCAGGGCTGGAAGTCAGTGTGGCCGGTGTGGGCACTGGATGAGCTGCGCTCCTGGTTCTCATCACGAAGGAAATGAAGTGTCTGCTCTCACGCCAGCCACAAAGGGAGCTCTTGATTCATACTCCCAGGAGCTGGGAGGGAAGGGATGCACACCCACACTCTTTCCTGGCTTTGAAGACTCACCTTTGACTCTGGAGGACACATGCCGTCTCCAGAGGCATCCCTGTGACAGCCGCGGAGCCGCGGGCAGATCCTGGGTGGCACTGGGGGGAATGTCCAGTCTCCTGCTGACGTTCCTTCCTCTCTCTGGGCGTCCTGGTGCGTGGGCTGTAGGAAGATCTCCCACTGTCCGTGCATCCATCCTGAATGAGAGGTCCATCGCCGCTCCACCGCCAAAAGCTGCCGTGACCTTTGCGCCAGCTGCTGCCCCTGGGCTTGATGAGAAGGCAGCGCGTCGCCAGCTGCAACCAGGAGCCCTTTGCAGCTCTCAGGTGCGGTGAGGACCAACGGCTGGTGTCCTGGATCGCCAGAGAACCGTGAATCTACTTCCCTCTGCTGAGGAGAAGCAGCCGCCTCTCCACGCAGCCCTCTGTGTGGGGGCGTGTCTGGGGGGTCTTGAAGATTCTCCAAAAACCCTTTGATCGCCAACTCCTGACATGGGTGCAGTTAAAACTATGAAGTTACACTAGACTTACCACACGACCCACAGCCCACTCCTCCATCTGTGTCCAAAAGAATTGAAAACAGACTCCAACACGCACCTGAGCACACAGGTTCACAGGTACCACTCGCCATGGCCGACAGCAGATGCCACTCAGGTAGCTGTCAGCGCATCCCTAGGCAAAACACAAGCTGGTCTGCTCACACACTGGAGGACCATCCAGCCTCCCAAAGGAAGGCCATTCTCAGAGTTACCTGGATGGATCTAGAAAACATGCCAGACACGAATGGTCACAGAGAGTGGGATCCCATGCACAGGAAAGGTCCCACGTAGACAAACCCATAGACAGGATCGTGATGCCAGGGGCCGGAGGAGGAATGGGGAGTGCCAGTGTGATGGGTGTGGGATTTCTGTCTGGGGTGATGGACGTGTTGGGAACTAGAGGTGAATGGTTGTACAGGCCTGGGGCTGCATCCAGAGTACTGCTGTCTGGTGCACTTGAAAATGGTTCATCTCATGTTGTGTGAACTGCACCTCAACACATTTTTAAGTTCTGTCTGCTTACATGAGGAAACCCCTAGTTCCCCCTTTGACCTCTCAGGCTGCTCCCTTCTCCCCAGGGCTCTGTTCTGGGCGCTCTTTCCTGTTCCACCTGCCTCCTCCAGGGAGAGCTGGTCCACGGTGACCCTCACTCCTAAGCAGATGATTGGATCCTGGCTGCAGATCACTGCTCACTGGCCTGGAGCCCAGGACCCATGTCCAATGGGCTCCAGGAAGTGTATCGTTTCATATTCTCTCTTGCTCCTTAAACTTATTCTTCCTCCGCTTCTTTTTTTTTATGGGTTGCAGGCAGGAATGAAGGGAAGAAGAGGCAGGCAGCCAGGAGGAGAAAAGAGGAAGAAGCACCGATTTCTCTTATTTAGTTGTTCATCTTGGTTGTTTCCCTGGGCCTGGGTCTTGAACCAGAGTCCTCAGGATATGTGTGGACTAAGCCTGGTGGACTAAACCACCAGGGCACCAGGGCATGCTCCTTCCTGCACTTTTGGTGAGGGTTCAGATGGAACCACATTAGGTCAACCGTAATGGCGTCTGAATGGAGGAGGTCAGATAACTTGTGTATATTTGCCTCCACCTACCCAGTTCTCATTGTCCTGTGCCAGTCAGTCCAAAGTAGGTTTTGCTCTTCTAGGCCTCACACACAGGTAGAGAAGACCACCTGCCTTCCTTTGGTAATGTTTAGGAGCCTAGAGAGTTACCGTTTCAGAGTCCTCATCGTTCCTCTTCGAATGAGCCTTAACCTTTCCAGGTCAAGAGACTCATGACCAAGGCCCACGTGCACCAGCGGGAGATGGCTTAGGTGACAATCCGAGTCTGAAGGTGCCTCAAGGTGTGTGCATTAATAGACCTTAATTACCTTAACTGCTCTACTGCTGAGGGGCTGGCAGGAGTCCGGCAGTTTAGCCAGATAGCCTTGCTACAGGCCCAGGATTCATAACGCCACTCAGGAGACACACGTGCATCTGAAAGGGTCTGGGCTCTTGGGCACAGCCTCCCTTGTCCTCCTGTCACTGAGTCTCGTGGCTGTCACCCCATCACCAGCCTACATCCAAGTGCCTGCTCACTAGAAGCCCCCAGTCTACTTGTGATGGTGGAGTTTCTTAGAGTGAGCTGGTCCAGCAGAACCATTCAAGCTCCATGGCCAGCCTCACATGTCCACACGCCCCACACTGTGCAGTCCAGAGGCATGTCATTAGCCCAGTTATTATTACTAAGTATTGATGTCAGGCTGGTAAAATAACTTATAACTCATGGTTTAAAATGCATCATTTTCTAGATACCAGATGACCTCACTCACAGTGGAACGTGAATAGACAAAAAAAAAAGGAACAGGCAAAACAAAACCAACCCTTGGACACTTACAACAGAACTGAGGTCACCAATAGGGAATGGAATGGTGGGGGAGTGGTGGCAGAGCCCACTGGACAATGGTGAGGAGCACTTGGTGACTTTGTGGAAGGCAGGGTGTGTTGACATATATCTGAGGAAAGGGGAAACTGCACATATGGGGAACTTACACATATGAGTTTATTTTCATTTGTAAAAGAAGTTAGTGCAATGAGATACTTAAAATGTTTTTAAGAATGCATCGTTTTCCCTGCATGCCCTCCCCTTTATCTCAGGTGGCTAAGGTGCAGGCTATGAAAGCCATGGACCTCAGTTCGAGATCCAGGAAAAACAAAAGAAAAAACAATAAGTGTGCCTGGTGACTTAGTGGTTAAGTCTGTAGCTCCCAGTCAGCATAGTCTGCATGCCTTCCAAGGACCGGAGTTTCTGACCCAGGGCCCGGGAGAAGGGAGGGTGGGAAACAACCAAGATGAACACCTAAATAAGATACATAAAGTGCTTCTTCCTACCCTCTCTTCTCATTCCTGCCTGCACCTTTCCTCTCAGTCAAGCACCATTTATCTTCAGTAGCATAGCCTACGGTGTTAGCTAAGGGTCACTGCCCCATCCCAGCAGTTCTGGAGAGAAGCACGAGGTCAGTCCAGACCAGCTCGGGTGAGCAAGCCTGGTGGGCAGCCACCAGAATCTCCCTTGGGTTAAACCCTAGAGCTCGCAATGCACAGTCAGAAACCAGCGATGGTGCCAGCAGCTGCCTGGCCGGGGAGGATCTCAGGGCCTCCTCGGCTGCCCTGGAGGGACGTCCCAGCCAGCGACTGAGCGAAGTCTGAACGGAGTCAACTTACGTGTATCTGTGGGTGAGTGACCTGGATGCTTCCAGTCCAGGCTGAACGCCCCCCCCCCGAGTCCTCACTAAGCAGGCCAGCAGGGCTCCCGGGACACAGGATTCAAGGAGCGTGGTCTTTGTGTGGCGCGGAGATGGTGTTAATCTCTGTTAATCAGAGTTAAGACACAGTGGACAGCAGGCTCGGTGGCTCGGGCATTAAGTCTGCAGCTTCGGCGTCGTCCACATAAAGCCCAAGGATGCGGTTCAAGGCCCAGGGCCAGGGGCAAACCACCTAAAATGAACAAATAAATAAGGCTTCTTCCTCCTCTCTCCTCCTGCCTGTCTGCCTCCGCTTGCCTTCCTTCCCAGGACCCATGGGCAGGTCTAGGCTGCTGTCACCCGCCGGGTAGTGATTCTGCTTCGGGTGGTTTGTGCTGCTGGAACTGGGGGAGGGCTGCACGAGACGCCGTCTGCATCGAGGCCGTGAGCCCGCCACCGAGTTGTGTTTGGCTTTTTTAAGGAAAAGTGCAGGCAAGTATGGAGTCGGGCAGAGCAGGCAGAAAGAGAGAAGAGGAAGGAGCACTTTATTCCACTGAGTTGTACGTCTTGGTTGTCCCCATCGTCCCAAAACATGAACCCGGGTCCTTGGGTGTCTGTGGACTGCGCCGGCCGAAGGCGGCTCACCAGACCTCTACTCCACTGGGGTGCGCCTCAGCCCAGCTTTTCGCAGCTTATTCCTCCACATTTCATCGGAGCTTTCTGTGGCCAGAGTGGTAGCGCTGGAATTCCCTGGAATTCCTGTTTCCCGGTCTCCAGAAGCCAGCGTGCGTTCGTCGTCTTCAATCCCGGGAGGCCGCCGCCGCTGAGCAGCCAGTGAACCGACACAGGACGTTTCAGTCCACGTCTCTAGGCGTCTTCTGTGCGGGCCCGTGACACCGCTGGTGAGGAGGACGGGGAGGGCTAACCTCTTCAAAGAACCTGCCCCCAGACCTCAAGTGCTCCCCTCCTGTTGCCATGAGAATCAACTCTCTTCTCTCAGCCACTGATCTCCAGTCCCGGCACAGGAGGAGGCACCTAGCACGGCGATTCCCTAACATGTGTGGTGGGGGCGCGTCAGTGTGTGTGTCTGTGTCTGGGGGTGTGTGCGTGGGTCTAGGTGTCTGTGTCTGTGTGTATGTCTGTGTCTAGGTGTGTGTGTCTGGGGGTGTGTGTGTGTCTGGGGGTGTGTGTGTGTGTTCCTGCATCTGTGTCTGGGTGTGCATCTGTGTGTGTGTGTGCATCTGT